>JAXIVJ010007691.1:0-59420 GCA_036785665.1 Chirona hameri
GTAAGGGCGGCGGTGGCTGTGTGTCTGACCGGGCGGTATTTGCAGGCGGGGGCCGCTCGGTGCCGGGCTCGCCGTCGGGTAAGGGCGGCGGTGGCTGTGTGTCTGACCGGGCGGTATTTGCAGGCGGGGGCCGCTCGGTGCCGGGCTCGCCGTCGGGTAAGGGCGGCGGTGGCTGTGTGTCTGACCGGGCGGTATTTGCAGGCGGGGGCCGCTCGGTGCCGGGCTCGCCGTCGGGTAAGGGCGGCGGTGGCTGTGTGTCTGACCGGGCGGTATTTGCAGGCGGGGGCCGCTCGGTGCCGGGCTCGCCGTCGGGTAAGGGCGGCGGTGGCTGTGTGTCTGACCGGGCGGTATTTGCAGGCGGGGGCCGCTCGGTGCCGGGCTCGCCGTCGGGTAAGGGCGGCGGTGGCTGTGTGTCTGACCGGGCGGTATTTGCAGGCGGGGGCCGCTCGGTGCCGGGCTCGCCGTCGGGTAAGGGCGGCGGTGGCTGTGTGTCTGACCGGGCGGTATTTGCAGGCGGGGGCCGCTCGGTGCCGGGCTCGCCGTCGGGTAAGGGCGGCGGTGGCTGTGTGTCTGACCGGGCGGTATTTGCAGGCGGGGGCCGCTCGGTGCCGGGCTCGCCGTCGGGTAAGGGCGGCGGTGGCTGTGTGTCTGACCGGGCGGTATTTGCAGGCGGGGGCCGCTCGGTGCCGGGCTCGCCGTCGGGTAAGGGCGGCGGTGGCTGTGTGTCTGACCGGGCGGTATTTGCAGGCGGGGGCCGCTCGGTGCCGGGCTCGCCGTCGGGTAAGGGCGGCGGTGGCTGTGTGTCTGACCGGGCGGTATTTGCAGGCGGGGGCCGCCCGGTGCCGGGCTCGCCGTCGGGTAAGGGCGGCGGTGGCTGTGTGTCTGACCGGGCGGTATTTGCAGGCGGGGGCCGCTCGGTGCCGGGCTCGCCGTCGGGTAAGGGCGGCGGTGGCTGTGTGTCTGACCGGGCGGTATTTGCAGGCGGGGGCCGCCCGGTGCCGGGCTCGCCGTCGGGTAAGGGCGGCGGCGGTGGCGCCGCGCCGCCGCCCAACTCGATGGTCTCGGCCGAGCGGCGCATGCAGCTGATGAAGAAAAAGGCCGCCGCCAAGCTCAACGAAAAGAGGAAGAACTGAGGTGACCGGCGGTCCGACGCCTGATGTGCTGTGACGGGAGACGCCTCGCCGTCTGTCGAGCCCTGATAGCTGATCTCTCCGGCGGTGACGCTGCGGACCGGGCCACTGGCGAGTGGCCAGCCGGATCCGGGCGTCACCTCGGGCTTCCAGTGGGCTGTCAAGGTGTCCTGAGGCGTCCCTGATCCCAGGACGTATCCGCCTGGGTGTCCCTGATCCCAGGGATCCGTCAAGGTTTCCTGGGGGCGTTCCGGGTTCCAGGTGTCCTGGGAGCATCCCGGGTTCCAGGTGTCCTGGGGGCGTCCCGGGCTCCAGGTGTCCTGGGAAAGTCCTGGGTTCCAGGTGTCCTGGGGCGTCCCGGGTCCCAGGTGTCCTGGGGGCGTCCCGGGTTCCAGGTGTCCTGGGGGCGTCCCGGGTTCCAGGTGTCCTGGGGAAGTCCCGGGTTCCAGGTGTCCTGGGGACGTCCCAGGTTCCAGGTGTCCTGGGGGCATCCCGGGTTCCAGGTGTCCTGGGGCTTCCCGGGTTCCAGGTGCCCTGGGGCATCCCGGGCTCCAGGTGTCCTGGGGGCATCCCGGGTTCCAGGTGTCCTGGGGACGTCCCGGGTTCCAGGTGTCCTGGGGGCGTCCCGGGTGCCAGGGAGCCACGCCAGCCATGAGGGCATCCTGGGGCGTTTGTGGTTGGTGGAGGCAGCTGCCATGAATAGTATACTGCAGTGCTGTGCGGGTTGTGACGTCTGGTAAACGGATGGTCGGCCGGTCTTGCACGTACTGGCAGTGAACTTAAACTTCCGTAAGGAAAGGGACGCCACCGATCACTTCACTGTCAACATCTCACACTAGATGACAGTTGATAACGTAAAGAGCCACCAGTCACTGGTGTGTGATAACTGATAGGTTATTCGTTTTCAGGATATCGGTATTTGTATCGGGAAAATCTTGGCACGGTCGCCCGATGACGGACCAAGGTCTGTTGTCAGAATTCCAAGCAAACTTGCTGCTAGGTGTGGGCCCCAGCGAATATCATTTGTATTTCCTTTACGTGGTCTTTCTGTTCGGTTCATTTGGTCGTATTTATTTGGTTCATTTGGTCGTATATATTTGGTTCATTTGGTCGTATATTCATTTAATCTTGAAACGGGCCCTATCCTTGTGGTGAAACACCGTCACGTATGTATTGGGCCTGCAGGTGGCTTGACCAGGCTAGTGACAGACAGCGCCTCTGATTAAATTAGCCATTAAAGCATGCTTTCTTATGAAGTACTCCCAAGGTCTTGGTCGACATGTTATTGGATGCTGATTGTGTCATGAAGTCTTGAGGAGTTCGATGCGTTATTACATTGTGTTTGGCCTCAGGTGATACTCTATGTGTACTTCATCACTTTACCGCATTGTTCTTACTACCCATTTATTTTCATTTATAGGTGATAAGTTCGTGATTTTAGCGGCCGTTTCGCGATGGTGTTTCTTCCTGATTACGAACTAGTCCGAAGTCACCAAATACCCTTAAAAGTACTTTTCAGACACAGAACAAAATTCGGAACATTTCGTGAGAATTATTTAATCCATTATGGTCCCTTGTATCCAGGCACGTATCCAGGATTTTTATCAGGGGGGGGACGTCAGTGGCGGATCTAGGTTTCTAGTTTGTGGGAGGAGGCAAAAAAAATAACTCCGTTTCGTTAGCGAAAAGTTGTTGACCGGTGGGGGGGGGGGGCGTCGGGTAGACCGCGCGAAGAGTCGTTGAGCGAGAGGGGGGGGGGGGGTCGGGTCGTCAGCAGAATCGCATTTTATCTAGTATAAACTGGTTTGCTCAGAGGGGGGGGGGGGGCATGGCCCCAGTGTCCCTGTTTGTATCGTTCCCGGTGAAAAGAAATGTGCTCGGTCTGAAGCAGCCCTCTGGGCAAGCGGACATCATTTCGTCGATCTTCAAGCCTTTCGTCGATCTTCTTGCTATCTTGATAATTATCTCGCCAAAGTACCAGACATCCCTGATGTTGCTAAGAATAGACGGCGATTGACTTACCCATTCGAATAAGGAATATGTCACACTTCTTGATAATGAGTCACTTTGCCAAACAGTCCGTTGTCAGCGCGATGCACGCTTCGTCCTATGACGAACATCACAACAAATACCGGTCTGAGATGGCATTACCTTGCGTGTTGGCACAACCAGAATAGGTTCACCAGATCAACTGCTTACTGCTATTCGCCGGATAATTGTCAGGTCTCGGGTATCGAGATGAATTCAGTCTCCGGCATGTATCCCTGAATGAGACCCCAACACTGTTCAATGATCATCAGATCATTTGACACATTATCATCATTTCAGTCGATGAACTGCAGAGTCCCGTGCTGACCCGAGACTAGACCGCTCTGTATCAGTCCCCCCCCCCCCCCTAGTTCTAGTCTGGACCCGGGCTGCGTACCGCCGATTGTGCCGCCGAGTCCGAGTCTCGCCGGGTTGGCCGGTGACTGAGGCGGTCTCTGCAAGCGGCGCCGCCCCGGGACCGGGCGAGCGGCGCACAATACGCTTACCATCTCTATGTGATGGCGTGGCCGGCGACTGTGTGGTGCGGCGCGGCGCGGTGGGCCTCGTGTCACAGCCGGGGCACTGAACCCGTCAGCCCGCCGCGCCGCCGGGCATTAGTGAACGGCGAGCGTGCGCCGACCGATGTGTGAGAGTGTCTATCAAGTGAGGCTGAGCTGTACCGTCCTGCCGTCTGTCTGTCTGTCTGTGTGGAGTGCGACTGGGCCGGCTCGGTCGCCTCGCGCGGCGGCTCAGACACCAACGGCTGAGTACGCAATATATTGTATCACAATGTGACCGGCAGTCGGCTCCGACTCCGCAGCACACGAAGACAGCTGACCGACAGACAGCGCCTACATGTAGAGTGCTAAGCTCCTCGATTGCTCGGTTATTGCGCGCCACCACCTGTCAGCTGGACGCCCCCACACCGCCGGTAGCTGGACGCCCCCACACCGCCGGCAGATGGACGCCCTCACACCGCCGGCAGATGGACACCCCCACACCGCCGGCAGCTGGACGCCCCCACACCGCCGGCAGCTGGACGCCCCCATACCGCCGGTAGCTGGACGCCCTCACACCGCCGGCAGGTGGACACCCCCACACCGCCGGCAGCTGGACGCCCCCCATACCGCCGGCAGCTGGACGCCCTCACACCGCCGGCAGATGGACACCCCCACACCGCCGGTAGCTGGACGCCCTCACACCGCCGGTAGCTGGACGCCCTCACACCGCCGGCAGCTGGACGCCCCCCCCCCCCCACACCATTCCGGAATGACCGCCGTCAAACGTTACACGTCATACGGGGCCCCACGGAGCGGCGAACGCAGCTCTGGTGCAGTGTGGTTTGTTACACTCGAAGCTCGCCGTCCGGCGCGGACCACACAGTACGGGGCCCCACGGAGCGGCGAACGCAGCTCTGGTGCAGTGTGGTTTGTTACACTCGAAGCTCGCCGTCCGGCGCGGACCACACAGTAAATGCCGCCAGTGTAAACGTTGGCTACACAGGTCAGGAATAGTGGCCTATATAGACAGCCGCCGTGACCGCCGACGGCTACTCGATATGTTCACAGCGAAAGGCGTGTGCAGCCCCAGCCATCTCTCGCATGACGACATATCGACATACCGACGCAGGCCCTCCATGTCGAGCAAACAGACATCTCTAAACGTGATTCCAGGCGAACCAGAAGCCGATGCCTACGTGGTTCGATTCCTAATGGCGCACCTTACAAGCGGGTTCGTCCGTATGTTGGCTAACTAGTGGGAATCGCTCGTATAATATGTTGACGACCTCCCGGTATATCACACTCGAGTACATACATGCTCAGAAGATAAGAAGGCGTAACGCCAGAAACGCCCCACACTCTCTCGGATAACATGGTGCCTCCGGTGCCCCACGCCGCGCCAGGCACGCAACAACGCAACACATGACGTACATAGCACAACGGGGTACAATGACACGACCAGCGAACAGCACAACACCCGCCATTACACAGCGCCGAGCCCCGGCGCACCCCCGGCACACTGCACACACTGGTCCACTCAGGCCGACGGCACGCCCACCGTGCCCCGCGTCCGCCGCTGGCCGCGACACGCCTCCACCCGCCGGTCCCGTCGGCAATGACAACACGCATAGCATCGGAACTTTGAATTTATGACCGAAAGGGAAAGCTTTAGCGTGTCCTGAACCTTCGCTTCTGTGGGGCGTTGGGTACATGTGCACTGGGACTCATGTGATGAATTAGAAGGTTTCGATTATGTGTATCAAGTGTTGGCTACGTTTCGTCGCCGTGATTGATCCGCGTGGTGCCGTAGCGCTCGGCAGTCTGCCGACTGGCCCGTCAGACGGCCGTGCCCCGGAACACCCAGCTCTGCTCGTGCTGGTAGAAGTGGCGCGGCGTGTGGCCCAGGCCGGCCCGCTGCCGCTGCGCCTCCTCCACGGCCTGCTTCTCGGCGTCGGCCCGGTCCGGCTCGCCGGCGAGCAGGCCGGCCGTGACGGCGGCCCATACGCGGCCGTGACTCGTGCGCCGCCTGGTGGGCCACTGGCCGCACCCAGCGGCGGACACCGGCGTCGCCGCAAGACACCGAGCGCGGCTCCTCGCCCTGCATACAAACATACCCGTCAGCCCGGCTCGCACGGGGACCACTGCACTGCTCAACATCGGGACTCCGGCAACTCATGTTACGAGATTCCGCGGCAGGCGACCGGCGGCACGGAGCCCGGCAAGATGTGTAACATTACGCAGCATTGTTCAGTTGTTCAGTTCTGCTTCATGAAGGCTGGATCATACGGACACCGACAACTAAACCCCAACGTTAAACCCCAACGCTATAGCGTTCAACGGAGGCGATGAAGCGACGGGCGAAACAAAAATACAGGACAATATTCAGGCATTCGAATCTGAAGTTTCATGACGGGCGGTGGGAAGCAGGACAAGACTCGGGTCAGTGTCGGATACCGGACCGAGGAGAGCTCCCCCAGCCGACCCACTGCGGCGGGCCGGCGCGGTACGTGTCGGACAGTGTCGACTCCGGACCGAGGAGAGCCCCCCCCCCCCTAGCCGACCCACTGCGGCGGCCGGCGCGGTGCGTGTCGGACAGTGTCGGACTCCGGACCGAGGAGAGCTCCCCCCCCCCCCTAGCCGACCCACTGCGGCGGCCGGCGCGGTGCGTGTCGGACAGTGCCGGACTCCGGACCGAGGAGAGCTCCCCCCCCCTAGCCGACCCACTGCGGCGGCCGGCGCGGTGCGTGTCGGACAGTGCCGGACTCCGGACCGAGGAGAGCTCCCCCCCCCCCCCCCCCCCAGCCGACCCACTGCGGCGGCCGGCGCGGTGCGTGTCGGACAGTGCCGGACTCCGGACCGAGGAGTGCTCCCCCTAGCCGACCCACTGCGGCGGCCGGCGCGGTACGTGTCGGACAGTGTCGGACTCCGGACCGAGGAGAGCTCCCTGGCTACTGGCGCAAGTCATTCGGTTCCCCGCCCCGGAGGGGAGTGGTTCTCCTCCCCACCCGCGGCGGCATATAGCTATAGGCTGGACTACGGGGTGGGCGAGAACAACTCCCCTCCCACCCCCACCCCCCCCCCCCCCACAAAAAGAAAGAAAAAAAAACAGCCGCCCCACTGCGGCGCCCGGCGCGGTACGTGTCGGACAGTGTCGGACTCCGGACCGAGGAGAGCTCCCCCAGTCGACCCACTGCGGCGGCCGGCGCGGTGCGTGTCGGACAGTGCCGGACTCCGGACCGAGGAGAGCCCCCCCCCCCCCCTAGCCGACCCACTGCGGCGGCCGGCGCGGTGCGTGTCGGACAGTGTCGGACTCCGGACCGAGGAGAGCTCCCCCCCCCCCCCCTAGGCTACCCACTGCGGCGGCCGGCGCGATGTGTGTCGGACAGTGCCGGACTCCGGACCGAGGAGAGCTCCCCCCCCCTAGCCGACCCACTGCGGCGGCCGGCGCGGTGCGTGTCGGACAGTGTCGGACTCCGGACCGAGGAGAGCTCCCCCCCTAGGCTACCCACTGCGGCGGCCGGCGCGGTGCGTGTCGGACAGTGCCGGACTCCGGACCGAGGAGAGCTCCCCCCCCCCCTAGCCGACCCACTGCGGCGGCCGGCGCGGTGCGTGTCGGACAGTGCCGGACTCCGGACCGAGGAGAGCTCCCCTCCCCCCTAGCCGACCCACTGCGGCGGCCGGCGCGGTGCGTGTCGGACAGTGCCGGACTCCGGACCGAGGAGAGCTCCCCCCTAGCCGACCCACTGCGGCGGCCGGCGCGGTGCGTGTCGGACAGTGCCGGACTCCGGACCGAGGAGAGCTCCCCCCCCCTAGCCGACCCACTGCGGCGGCCGGCGCGGTGCGTGTCGGACAGTGTCGGACTCCGGACCGAGGAGAGCTCCCCCCCCCCTAGCCGACCCACTGCGGCGGCCGGCGCGGTGCGTGTCGGACAGTGCCGGACTCCGGACCGAGGAGAGCTCCCCCCCCTAGCCGACCCACTGCGGTGGCCGGCGCGGTGCGTGTCGGACAGTGCCGGACTCCGGACCGAGGAGAGCTCCCCCCCCTAGCCGACCCACTGCGGCGGCCGGCGCGGTGCGTGTCGGACAGTGTCGGACTCCGGACCGAGGAGAGCTCCCCCCCCCCTAGCCGACCCACTGCGGCGGCCGGCGCGGTGCGTGTCGGACAGTGCCGGACTCCGGACCGAGGAGAGCTCCCCCCCCCCCTAGCCGACCCACTGCGGCGGCCGGCGCGGTGCGTGTCGGACAGTGCCAGACTCCGGACCGAGGAGAGCTCCCCCCCCCCCCTAGCCGACCCACTGCGGCGGCCGGCGCGGTGCGTGTCGGACAGTGTCGGACCCCGGACCGAGGAGAGCTCCCCCAGTCGACCCACTGCGGCGGCCGGCGCGGTGCGTGTCGGACAGTGCCGGACTCCGGACCGAGGAGAGCTCCCCCCCCCCTAGCCGACCCACTGCGGCGGCCGGCGCGGTGCGTGTCGGACAGTGTCGGACTCCGGACCGAGGAGAGCTCCCCCCCCCCTAGCCGACCCACTGCGGCGGCCGGCGCGGTGCGTGTCGGACAGTGCCAGACTCCGGACCGAGGAGAGCTCCCCCCCCCCCCCTAGCCGACCCACTGCGGCGGCCGGCGCGGTGCGTGTCGGACAGTGCCGGACTCCGGACCGAGGAGAGCTCCCCCCCCTAGCCGACCCACTGCGGCGGCCGGCGCGGTGCGTGTCGGACAGTGCCGGACTCCGGACCGAGGAGAGCCCCCCCCCCCTAGCCGACCCACTGCGGCGGCCGGCGCGGTGCGTGTCGGACAGTGCCGGACTCCGGACCGAGGAGAGCTCCCCCCCCCCCTAGCCGACCCACTGCGGCGGCCGGCGCGGTGCGTGTCGGACAGTGCCGGACTCCGGACCGAGGAGAGCTCCCCCCCCCCTAGCCGACCCACTGCGGCGGCCGGCGCGGTGCGTGTCGGACAGTGCCGGACTCCGGACCGAGGAGAGCTCCCCCCCCCCCCCTAGCCGACCCACTGCGGCGGGCCGGCGCGGTGCGTGTCGGACAGTGCCGGACTCCGGACCGAGGAGAGCTCCCCCCCCCTAGCCGACCCACTGCGGCGGCCGGCGCGGTGCGTGTCGGACAGTGTCGGACTCCGGACCGAGGACAGCTCCCCCCTAGTCGACCCACTGCGGCGGCCGGCGCGGTGCGTGTCGGACAGTGTCGGACTCCGGACCGAGGAGAGCTCCCCCCCCCCCCTAGCCGACCCACTGCGCCGGCCGGCGCGGTGCGTGTCGGACAGTGCCGGACTCCGGACCGAGGAGAGCTCCCCTCCCCCCTAGCCGACCCACTGCGGCGGCCGGCGCGGTGCGTGTCGGACAGTGTCGGACTCCGGACCGAGGAGAGCTCCCCCCCCCCCCTAGCCGACCCACTGCGCCGGCCGGCGCGGTGCGTGTCGGACAGTGCCGGACTCCGGACCGAGGAGAGCTCCCCCCCCCTAGCCGACCCACTGCGGCGGCCGGCGCGGTGCGTGTCGGACAGTGCCGGACTCCGGACCGAGGAGAGCTCCCCCCCCCCCCTAGCCGACCCACTGCGGCGGCCGGCGCGGTGCGTGTCGGACAGTGCCGGACTCCGGACCGAGGAGAGCTCCCCCCCCCCCCTAGCCGACCCACTGCGGCGGCCGGCGCGGTGCGTGTCGGACAGTGCCGGACTCCGGACCGAGGAGAGCTCCCCCCTAGTCGACCCACTGCGGCGGCCGGCGCGGTGCGTGTCGGACAGTGCCGGACTCCGGACCGAGGAGAGCTCCCCCCCCCCCCCCTAGCCGACCCACTGCGGCGGCCGGCGCGGTGCGTGTCGGACAGTGCCGGACTCCGGACCGAGGAGAGCTCCCCCCCCCCCCTAGCCGATCCACTGCGGCGGCCGGCGCGGTGCGTGTCGGACAGTGCCGGACTCCGGACCGAGGAGAGCTCCCCCCCCTAGCCGACCCACTGCGGCGGCCGGCGCGGTGCGTGTCGGACAGTGCCGGACTCCGGACCGAGGAGAGCTCCCCCCCCCCCCCTAGCCGACCCACTGCGGCGGCCGGCGCGGTGCGTGTCGGACAGTGCCGGACTCCGGACCGAGGAGAGCTCCCCCCCCCTAGCCGACCCACTGCGGCGGCCGGCGCGGTGCGTGTCGGACAGTGTCGGACTCCGGACCGAGGAGAGCTCCCCTCCCCCTAGCCGACCCACTGCGGCGGCCGGCGCGGTGCGTGTCGGACAGTGCCGGACTCCGGACCGAGGAGAGCTCCCCCCCCCTAGCCGACCCCACTGCGGCGGCCGGCGCGGTGCGTGTCGGACAGTGCCGGACTCCGGACCGAGGAGAGCTCCCCCCCTAGCCGACCCACTGCGGCGGCCGGCGCGGTGCGTGTCGGACAGTGCCGGACTCCGGACCGAGGAGAGCTCCCCCCCCCTAGCCGACCCACTGCGGCGGGCCGGCGCGGTGCGTGTCGGACAGTGCCGGACTCCGGACCGAGGAGAGCTCCCCCCCCCCTAGCCGACCCACTGCGGCGGCCGGCGCGGTGCGTGTCGGACAGTGCCGGACTCCGGACCGAGGAGAGCTCCCCCCCCCCCCTAGCCGACCCACTGCGGCGGGCCGGCGCGGTGCGTGTCGGACAGTGCCGGACTCCGGACCGAGGAGAGCTCCCCCCCCCCTAGCCGACCCACTGCGGCGGCCGGCGCGGTACGTGTCGGACAGTGCCGGACTCCGGACCGAGGAGAGCTTCCCCCCCCCCCTAGCCAACCCACTGCGGCGGCCGGCGCGGTGCGTGTCGGACAGTGCCGGACTCCGGACCGAGGAGAGCTCCCCCCCCCCCCCCCTAGCCGACCCACTGCGGCGGCCGGCGCGGTGCGTGTCGGACAGTGCCGGACTCCGGACCGAGGAGAGCTCCCCCCCCCCTAGCCGACCCACTGCGGCGGCCGGCGCGGTGCGTGTCGGACAGTGCCGGACTCCGGACCGAGGAGAGCTCCCCCCCCCCCCTAGCCGACCCACTGCGGCGGCCGGCGCGGTGCGTGTCGGACAGTGCCGGACTCCGGACCGAGGAGAGCTCCCCCCCCCCTAGCCGACCCACTGCGGCGGCCGGCGCGGTGCGTGTCGGACAGTGCCGGACTCCGGACCGAGGAGAGCTCCCCCCCCCCCGCCGACCCACTGCGGCGGCCGGCGCGGTACGTGTCGGACAGTGCCGGACTCCGGACCGAGGAGAGCTCCCCCCCCCCCCCTAGCCGACCCACTGCGGCGGCCGGCGCGGTGCGTGTCGGACAGTGCCGGACTCCGGACCGAGGAGAGCTCCCCCCCCCCCTAGCCGACCCACTGCGGCGGCCGGCGCGTGCGTGTCGGACAGTTCCGGACCGAGGAGAGCTCCCCCCCCCCCCCCTAGCCGACCCACTGCGGCGGCCGGCGCGGTGCGTGTCGGACAGTGTCGGACTCCGGACCGAGGAGAGCTCCCCCAGTCGACCCACTGCGGCGGCCGGCGCGGTACGTGTCGGACAGTGTCGGACTCCGGACCGAGGAGAGCTCCCCCAGTCGACCCACTGCGGCGGCCGGCGCGGTACGTGTCGGACAGTGTCGGACTCCGGACCGAGGAGAGCTCCCCCAGTCGACCCACTGCGGCGGCCGGCGCGGTACGTGTCGGACAGTGCCGGACTCCGGACCGAGGAGAGCTCCCCCCCCCCTAGCCGACCCACTGCGGCGGCCGGCGCGGTGCGTATCGGACAGTGCCGGACTCCGGACCGAGGAGAGCTCCCCCCCCCCTAGCCGACCCACTGCGGCGGCCGGCGCGGTGCGTGTCGGACAGTGCCGGACTCCGGACCGAGGAGAGCTCCCCCCCCCCCCTAGCCGACCCACTGCGGCGGCCGGCGCGGTGCGTGTCGGACAGTGCCGGACTCCGGACCGAGGAGAGCTCCCCCCCCCCCCTAACCGACCCACTGCGGCGGCCGGCGCGGTGCGTGTCGGACAGTGCCGGACTCCGGACCGAGGAGAGCTCCCCCCCCCCCCCCCTAGCCAACCCACTGCGGCGGCCGGCGCGGTGCGTGTCGGACAGTGCCGGACTCCGGACCGAGGAGAGCTCCCCCCCCCTAGCCGACCCACTGCGGCGGCCGGCGCGGTGCGTGTCGGACAGTGCCGGACTCCGGACCGAGGAGAGCTCCCCCCCCCCCCTAGCCGACCCACTGCGGCGGCCGGCGCGGTGCGTGTCGGACAGTGCCGGACTCCGGACCGAGGAGAGCTCCCCCCCCCTAGCCGACCCACTGCGGCGGCCGGCGCGGTGCGTGTCGGACAGTGCCGGACTCCGGACCGAGGAGAGCTCCCCCCCCCCTAGCCGACCCACTGCGGCGGCCGGCGCGGTGCGTGTCGGACAGTGCCGGACTCCGGACCGAGGAGAGCTCCCCCCCCCCCCCCGCCGACCCACTGCGGCGGCCGGCGCGGTACGTGTCGGACAGTGCCGGACTCCGGACCGAGGAGAGCTCCCCCCCCCCTAGCCGACCCACTGCGGCGGCCGGCGCGGTGCGTGTCGGACAGTGCCGGACTTCGGACCGAGGAGAGCTCCCCCCCCCTAGCCGACCCACTGCGGCGGCCGGCGCGGTGCGTGTCGGACAGTTCCGGACCGAGGAGAGCTCCCCCCCCCCTAGCCGACCCACTGCGGCGGCCGGCGCGGTGCGTGTCGGACAGTGTCGGACTCCGGACCGAGGAGAGCTCCCCCAGTCGACCCACTGCGGCGGCCGGCGCGGTACGTGTCGGACAGTGTCGGACTCCGGACCGAGGAGAGCTCCCCCAGTCGACCCACTGCGGCGGCCGGCGCGGTACGTGTCGGACAGTGTCGGACTCCGGACCGAGGAGAGCTCCCCCAGTCGACCCACTGCGGCGGCCGGCGCGGTACGTGTCGGACAGTGCCGGACTCCGGACCGAGGAGAGCTCCCCCCCCCCCTAGCCGACCCACTGCGGCGGCCGGCGCGGTGCGTGTCGGACAGTGCCGGACTCCGGACCGAGGAGAGCTCCCCCCCCCTAGCCGACCCACTGCGGCGGCCGGCGCGGTGCGTGTCGGACAGTGCCGGACTCCGGACCGAGGAGAGCTCCCCCCCCCCCCCCCCTAGCCGACCCACTGCGGCGGCCGGCGCGGTGCGTGTCGGACAGTGCCGGACTCCGGACCGAGGAGAGCTCCCCCCCCCCTAACCGACCCACTGCGGCGGCCGGCGCGGTGCGTGTCGGACAGTGCCGGACTCCGGACCGAGGAGAGCTCCCCCAGCCGACCCCCTAGCCGCCCCACTGCGGCGGCCGGCGCGGTGCGTGTCGGACAGTGCCGGACTCCGGACCGAGGAGAGCTCCCCCCCCCCTAGCCGACCCACTGCGGCGGCCGGCGCGGTGTGTGTCGGACAGTGCCGGACTCCGGACCGAGGAGAGCTCCCCCCCCCCCTAGCCGACCCACTGCGGCGGCCGGCGCGGTGCGTGTCGGACAGTGCCGGACTCCGGACCGAGGAGAGCTCCCCCCCCTAGCCGACCCACTGCGGCGGCCGGCGCGGTGCGTGTCGGACAGTGTCGGACTCCGGACCGAGGAGAGCTCCCCAGTCGACCCACTGCGGCGGCCGGCGCGGTACGTGTCGGACAGTGTCGGACTCCGGACCGAGGAGAGCTCCCCCAGTCGACCCACTGCGGCGGCCGGCGCGGTACGTGTCGGACAGTGTCGGACTCCGGACCGAGGAGAGCTCCCCCAGTCGACCCACTGCGGCGGCCGGCGCGGTACGTGTCGGACAGTGCCGGACTCCGGACCGAGGAGAGCTCCCCCCCCCCCCCCTAGCCGACCCACTGCGGCGGCCGGCGCGGTGCGTGTCGGACAGTGCCGGACTCCGGACCGAGGAGAGCTCCCCCCCCCCCCTAGCCGACCCACTGCGGCGGCCGGCGCGGTGCGTGTCGGACAGTGCCGGACTCCGGACCGAGGAGAGCTCCCCCCCCCCCTAGCCGACCCACTGCGGCGGCCGGCGCGGTGCGTGTCGGACAGTGCCGGACTCCGGACCGAGGAGAGCTCCCCCCCCCTAGCCGACCCACTGCGGCGGCCGGCGCGGTGCGTGTCGGACAGTGCCGGACTCCGGACCGAGGAGAGCTCCCCCCCCCCCGCCGACCCACTGCGGCGGCCGGCGCGGTACGTGTCGGACAGTGCCGGACTCCGGACCGAGGAGAGCTCCCCCCCCCCCCCTAGCCGACCCACTGCGGCGGCCGGCGCGGTACGTGTCGGACAGTGCCGGACTCCGGACCGAGGAGAGCTCCCCCCCCCCCTAGCCGACCCACTGCGGCGGCCGGCGCGGTGCGTGTCGGACAGTGCCGGACTCCGGACCGAGGAGAGCTCCCCCCCCCCCCTAGCCGACCCACTGCGGCGGCCGGCGCGGTGCGTGTCGGACAGTGCCGGACTCCGGACCGAGGAGAGCTCCCCCCCCCCTAGCCGACCCACTGCGGCGGCCGGCGCGGTGCGTGTCGGACAGTGCCGGACTCCGGACCGAGGAGAGCTCCCCCCCTAGCCGACCCACTGCGGCGGCCGGCGCGGTGCGTGTCGGACAGTGCCGGACTCCGGACCGAGGAGAGCTCCCCCCCCCCGCCGACCCACTGCGGCGGCCGGCGCGGTGCGTGTCGGACAGTGCCGGACTCCGGACCGAGGAGAGCTCCCCCCCCCCCCCCCCCTAGCCGACCCACTGCGGCGGCCGGCGCGGTGCGTGTCGGACAGTTCCGGACCGAGGAGAGCTCCCCCCCTAGCCGACCCACTGCGGCGGCCGGCGCGGTGCGTGTCGGACAGTGTCGGACTCCGGACCGAGGAGAGCTCCCCCAGTCGACCCACTGCGGCGGCCGGCGCGGTACGTGTCGGACAGTGTCGGACTCCGGACCGAGGAGAGCTCCCCCAGTCGACCCACTGCGGCGGCCGGCGCGGTACGTGTCGGACAGTGTCGGACTCCGGACCGAGGAGAGCTCCCCCAGTCGACCCACTGCGGCGGCCGGCGCGGTACGTGTCGGACAGTGCCGGACTCCGGACCGAGGAGAGCTCCCCCCCCCCCCCCTAGCCGACCCACTGCGGCGGCCGGCGCGGTGCGTGTCGGACAGTGCCGGACTCCGGACCGAGGAGAGCTCCCCCCCCCCCTAGCCGACCCACTGCGGCGGCCGGCGCGGTGCGTGTCGGACAGTGCCGGACTCCGGACCGAGGAGAGCTCCCCCCCCCCCTAGCCGACCCACTGCGGCGGCCGGCGCGGTGCGTGTCGGACAGTGCCGGACTCCGGACCGAGGAGAGCTCCCCCCCCCTAACCGACCCACTGCGGCGGCCGGCGCGGTGCGTGTCGGACAGTGCCGGACTCCGGACCGAGGAGAGCTCCCCCAGCCGACCCCCTAGCCGCCCCACTGCGGCGGCCGGCGCGGTGCGTGTCGGACAGTGCCGGACTCCGGACCGAGGAGAGCTCCCCCCCCCCCTAGCCGACCCACTGCGGCGGCCGGCGCGGTGCGTGTCGGACAGTGCCGGACTCCGGACCGAGGAGAGCTCCCCCCCCCCCCTAGCCGACCCACTGCGGCGGCCGGCGCGGTGCGTGTCGGACAGTGCCGGACTCCGGACCGAGGAGAGCTCCCCCCCCCCCTAGCCGACCCACTGCGGCGGCCGGCGCGGTGCGTGTCGGACAGTGTCGGACTCCGGACCGAGGAGAGCTCCCCCAGTCGACCCACTGCGGCGGCCGGCGCGGTACGTGTCGGACAGTGTCGGACTCCGGACCGAGGAGAGCTCCCCCAGTCGACCCACTGCGGCGGCCGGCGCGGTACGTGTCGGACAGTGTCGGACTCCGGACCGAGGAGAGCTCCCCCAGTCGACCCACTGCGGCGGCCGGCGCGGTACGTGTCGGACAGTGCCGGACTCCGGACCGAGGAGAGCTCCCCCCCCCCCCCTAGCCGACCCACTGCGGCGGCCGGCGCGGTGCGTGTCGGACAGTGCCGGACTCCGGACCGAGGAGAGCTCCCCCCCCCCTAGCCGACCCACTGCGGCGGCCGGCGCGGTGCGTGTCGGACAGTGCCGGACTCCGGACCGAGGAGAGCTCCCCCCCCCCCCCCTAGCCGACCCACTGCGGCGGCCGGCGCGGTGCGTGTCGGACAGTGCCGGACTCCGGACCGAGGAGAGCTCCCCCCCCCCCCCTAGCCGACCCACTGCGGCGGCCGGCGCGGTGCGTGTCGGACAGTGCCGGACTCCGGACCGAGGAGAGCTCCCCCAGCCGACCCCCTAGCCGCCCCACTGCGGCGGCCGGCGCGGTGCGTGTCGGACAGTGCCGGACTCCGGACCGAGGAGAGCTCCCCCCCCCCCCTAGCCGCCCCACTGCGGCGGCCGGCGCGGTGCGTGTCGGGACAGTGCCGGACTCCGGACCGAGGAGAGCTCCCCCCCCCCCCTAGCCGACCCACTGCGGCGGCCGGCGCGGTGCGTGTCGGACAGTGCCGGACTCCGGACCGAGGAGAGCTCCCCCCCCTAGCCGACCCACTGCGGCGGCCGGCGCGGTGCGTGTCGGACAGTGCCGGACTCCGGACCGAGGAGAGCTCCCCCCCCCTAGCCGACCCACTGCGGCGGCCGGCGCGGTGCGTGTCGGACAGTGCCGGACTCCGGACCGAGGAGAGCTCCCCCCCCCCCTAGCCGACCCACTGCGGCGGCCGGCGCGGTGCGTGTCGGACAGTGCCGGACTCCGGACCGAGGAGAGCTCCCCCCCCCCCCCTAGCGGACCCACTGCGGCGGCCGGCGCGGTGCGTGTCGGACAGTGCCGGACTCCGGACCGAGGAGAGCTCCCCCCCCCCTAGCCGACCCACTGCGGCGGCCGGCGCGGTGCGTGTCGGACAGTGCCGGACTCCGGACCGAGGAGAGCTCCCCCCTAGCCGACCCACTGCGGCGGCCGGCGCGGTGCGTGTCGGACAGTGCCGGACTCCGGACCGAGGAGAGCTCCCCCCCCCCCTAGCGGACCCACTGCGGCGGCCGGCGCGGTGCGTGTCGGACAGTGCCGGACTCCGGACCGAGGAGAGCTCCCCCCCCCCCCTAGCCGACCCACTGCGGCGGCCGGCGCGGTGCGTGTCGGACAGTGCCGGACTCCGGACCGAGGAGAGCTCCCCCAGCCGACCCACTGCGGCGGCCGGCGCGGTGCGTGTCGGACAGTGTCGGACTCCGGACCGAGGAGAGCTCCCCCCCCCCCCTAGCCGACCCACTGCGGCGGCCGGCGCGGTGCGTGTCGGACAGTGCCGGACTCCGGACCGAGGAGAGCTCCCCCCCTAGCCGACCCACTGCGGCGGCCGGCGCGGTGCGTGTCGGACAGTGTCGGACTCCGGACCGAGGAGAGCTCCCCCCCCCCCTAGCCGACCCACTGCGGCGGCCGGCGCGGTGCGTGTCGGACAGTGCCGGACTCCGGACCGAGGAGAGCCCCCCCCCCCCTAGCCGACCCACTGCGGCGTGCCGGCGCGGTGCGTGTCGGACAGTGCCGGACTCCGGACCGAGGAGAGCTCCCCCCCCCCCCCTAGCCGACCCACTGCGGCGGCCGGCGCGGTGCGTGTCGGACAGTGCCGGACTCCGGACCGAGGAGAGCTCCCCCCCCCCCTAGCCGACCCACTGCGGCGTGCCGGCGCGGTGCGTGTCGGACAGTGCCGGACTCCGGACCGAGGAGAGCTCCCCCCCCCCTAGCCGACCCACTGCGGCGGCCGGCGCGGTGCGTGTCGGACAGTGCCGGACTCCGGACCGAGGAGAGCTCCCCCCCCCTAGCCGACCCACTGCGGCGGCCGGCGCGGTGCGTGTCGGACAGTGCCGGACTCCGGACCGAGGAGAGCTCCCCCCCCCCTAGCCGACCCACTGCGGCGGCCGGCGCGGTGCGTGTCGGACAGTGCCGGACTCCGGACCGAGGAGAGCTCCCCCAGCCGACCCCCTAGCCGACCCACTGCGGCGGCCGGCGCGGTGCGTGTCGGACAGTGTCGGACTCCGGACCGAGGAGAGCTCCCCCAGCCGACCCCCTAGCCGACCCACTGCGGCGGCCGGCGCGGTGCGTGTCGGACAGTGCCGGACTCCGGACCGAGGAGAGCTCCCCCCCCCCTAGCCGACCCACTGCGACGGCCGGCGCGGTGCGTGTCGGACAGTGCCGGACTCCGGACCGAGGAGAGCCCCCCCCCCTAGCCGACCCACTGCGGCGGCCGGCGCGGTGCGTGTCGGACAGTGTCGGACTCCGGACCGAGGAGAGCTCCCCCCCCCCCCCTAGCCGACCCACTGCGGCGGCCGGCGCGGTGCGTGTCGGACAGTGCCGGACTCCGGACCGAGGAGAGCCCCCCCCCCCCCCCTAGCCGACCCACTGCGGCGGCCGGCGCGGTGCGTGTCGGACAGTGTCGGACTCCGGACCGAGAGCTCCCCCCCCCCCCTAGCCGACCCACTGCGGCGGCCGGCGCGGTGCGTGTCGGACAGTGCCGGACTCCGGACCGAGGAGAGCTTCCCCCCCCCTAGCCGACCCACTGCGGCGGGCCGGCGCGGTGCGTGTCGGACAGTGCCGGACTCCGGACCGAGGAGAGCTCCCCCCCCCCCCTAGCCGACCCACTGCGGCGGCCGGCGCGGTGCATGTCGGACAGTGCCGGACTCCGGACCGAGGAGAGCTCCCCCCCCCCCCCCTAGCCGACCCACTGCGGCGGCCGGCGCGGTGCGTGTCGGACAGTGCCGGACTCCGGACCGAGGAGAGCCCCCCCCCCCCCTAGCCGACCCACTGCGGCGGCCGGCGCGGTGCGTGTCGGACAGTGCCGGACTCCGGACCGAGGAGAGCCCCCCCCCCTAGCCGACCCACTGCGGCGGCCGGCGCGGTGCGTGTCGGACAGTGCCGGACTCCGGACCGAGGAGAGCTCCCCCCCCCCCCTAGCCGACCCACTGCGGCGGCCGGCGCGGTGCGTGTCGGACAGTGCCGGACTCCGGACCGAGGAGAGCTCCCCCCCCCCCCTAGCCGACCCACTGCGGCGGCCAGCGCGGTGCGTGTCGGACAGTGCCGGACTCCGGACCGAGGAGAGCCCCCCCCCCCCCCTAGCCGACCCACTGCGGCGGCCGGCGCGGTGCGTGTCGGACAGTGCCGGACTCCGGACCGAGGAGAGCTCCCCCCCCCCCCCCCCCTAGCCGACCCACTGCGGCGGGCCGGCGCGGTGCGTGTCGGACCATCTGACCTGCTGCTGTCCATCTGTCTGCTGCTGACCATCTGACCTGCTGCTGTCCATCTGTCTGCTGCTGACCATCTGACCTGCTGCTGCTGTATGTACACACCATCTGTCTGCTGCTGACCATCTGACCTGCTGCTGTCCGACCAGCTGGATCTGTTTGTCCCAGTTGCCGAGTAGCCGGAGCACCAGCTGTCCGTCGGGCGTCCGCACTCACCCGTCACCCGGTACCGCTCGCCCTCGTCAGACAGAGGCTGACGCACACGCAAAGCTCTGTATCACTTTCAGACCATCACATCTATGACAAGTCAAGTTTTACCTCCGGGATCAAATCGAGGGTTGAGGAATCGCGTACATAGGACTAGCGACTAGTTATAAAATACACAATCATGGTTGGTTAGCTATGTCAAATACCCGATCAAAATGCCCGCATCAGATTCACACCAGTTATCAAGTTGTTTTGTGTCGTCACTGACACAAACTAATACAAACTATCAAATTCTCCACAACGCGCCGAACAGAACTAAGTGTGGCTGTACCTTGGTGTGGAATGTGGCCGAGGCAGAGTAGCCGGTCTGATGACAGGTGATCTTCACCTGACCTCCCATCTCCACCCAGCCGTCACTCAGCAGGGACCAACGGACACACACGTCACACGTCCCCAGTCTTCACCTGACCTCCCATCTCCACCCAGCTGTCACTCAGCAGTGGACCACGTCGTCATTTGCCGAATTCAGATTCCAGATCTGGCAGAGTGATTTTTATGTCTTGGTATGTTCATGTCATGATACAAAAATAATTTTCAAAACATTCGAAAATTTATCCTACCGGGTTTTGTGATTTGTAAACCATTGCAAACGCCGTTTCGGCGTTGCAGTCTCTCGTTGTAAACGTATTGGTGTTATCGTCCGGTAAAACACTTCTGATATTGTTATTGTTCTTCGTCATTGTACGGATCGGAAAGTGCAGTGGGTGACTTAAAGAGTACATTTAAGTTCTTTAGGGTTTCTAAAGGTGTAGGCAAGGTTATTTGGGAGTCATACGGACTTAAGTGGTGGTTTTGGTGGTAGTTTTTGCACTTAGGTCAAAGCACCTATATAATTAAGGATAATTTTAGCACAGTAACTGGCGGAAATTGAACACAATATTGAATCGGAACTCCTTTGGATTGGAACCTGTTCAATGTTGACAGTTGCATTGTCGCCTAGCGCATCATCGAGCGATGTCTTGGTGAGAAAAATCGCGAGTGTATGCATTCCAAGCGTTCGCAGATGTCGTTGGGGGGGGGGGGGGGGGGGGGATAGACGCGTTTTACGCTCAGTGGAACGTTGCAGTGGTTGCGCACAGGGTGTTCCAATCCGGTCAAATGATGGCTGTAGGAAGTGTAGCAGTGGCCGATGCGATGTCTAGTCAGCGCTACCCACCTCAATTATAATGCGCCTGCCGCTACAATCTGTCAATGCTGGGACGTGGGCGGTTGGAGGAGAGAGAGCAGCCTTAACCCGCCATTGACGGGGGGCGTTTAAACGCCCCCCTGATGAATTTTTGCAATAGCTGAAAAACCTATAGCACTATCAACGTGAAACTTCGGGTACCTTCTTATGAATCATTGTTACGTCTTGTGTGCAAAAATGAAGAAATTTCTTCGAAGTTTTTTCGAGTTATAGCGAATTTAGTGACGTCACTACAACGAGTTTTACACCGAAATCAGCTAAAATTTGCCAGGCCGTACAAATGCCACATTTGAAACAAAATGCAATCGAAAAATGCCAAAAGATAGCAAATTGCAACGGCTACAAACTGGTTATCTCGGACTTGTGAAAATTTTAGTTTTTGACCCCCAAAAACTCAAAATAACTTCTTTTTGAAAAATTATCACAAAATCACAATTTCTAAAATATAAAAAACTGGAAGATATGTAAGAGAACCATATCTAGGCAACTACCATACCAAATTTAAAACTGATATCTCTATTTGTGACTGACTGACATCTAAAGTATGGATAACTCATGACGTCATATTTTGAAATAGTTTGTTTTGCTTTTATTGACTAGATAGACAAATAAATGTATTTCTGAGACAAAAACTGGTCTAGCAACATGCCTTTTTTGTTTAGATTTAGCAATTTAACATTTTGACTTTCGGTGACCTGAAGGCTGAACTTCACCTGCAATTGACATTTACTTTCACGTAAATGAAGTCAGGTAGTAAAATGACTATCACTGTCGAATTATACGTGGAAAATAACTCATAAAACATGTGTTGCATGACTTTCGTAGATATTTTGAGCATAGTGACCTTTTGTGACCTGACCTTGACCTTGACCAACAATATCACTTTAGCTCATGCGGGATATGTATCATACCTTTGGCAGCACTTTGGGCGAAATTGGTCGCAATCGAAGGCTTTGGATGGAAAGTATGGCCCATAAACTCCGCCGATTTTGACCTTTGACCTGACCGTGACCTGACATTTTACCGCACTTTGACATTGTTTAGCATGCTTTAGATTTGTCTCATCTAGAGCTTTCGATTGCCGCCTTGCGCGTCCTCGCTGCGATCATTGGTTCGGAAGATAACCAGGGGGCGTTTAACGCGCCGCGCCGAGCCCCCCCCCCCCCCCCCCCCCTCAGTCAATGACATTCTGCTGAGACCCCAGTCAATGCCGGGTTAAGCCTGGCTCGTTAAGTCCATTGTACGGTCCATTGTATCCAATAAAGCGTTGAAACGGTACGAAATATATCGTTGGTGTGCACCCCACGTGGGTGCGACTAGCTACTGGTGCTTTTCGGAATTCACGCAGAGCAGTTTTCTTGCGCTGCGTAAGAAACCCCTCTTGACGGAAACACGGAAGCGCCTTGACCTCCAATACGTGTGCAAAATAAAGCAAGACTATCCCACGTATGACTGGATTTTCGACTAGCCACTAGTTGCACTGATCTGAGCAACTCGCCAGAGTCCTTCTTGGACCCTCGTTTCTCATGTCGAATGTCATGACTAGATGCAGCATTCCGGCATCGGTCTCGAAAGCTTACCCACACGACGCACCTGGCGAGTAGAGCCTGTAGTAGAGCCATCCTGAGGTGGATGGGAGGCGTTTCTTACGCATCTGCAAGAAGGCTGCTTTGCGTGAATTCCGAAAAGCACCAGTAGCTAGTCGCACCCACGTGTGGTGCACACCAACAAGAGATCGCGTACCGTTCAACGCTTTGTCGAATACAATGGACGCACAATGGACGTAACGAGCCAGGCTTGAGGCTGCTCTCTCTCAACCGCCCTCGCCCCAGCATTGACAGATATATAGCGGGAGGCGCAGTAGAATTGAGGTGGTATCGCTGACTAGACATCGCATCGGCCACTGCTACACTTCCTACAGCCATCATTTAACCGGATCGGAACACCCTGTGCGCAACCACTGCAACGTTCCACTGAGCGTAAAACTCGTCTATCTCCCAACGATATCTGCGAACGCTTGGAATGCATAAACTCGCGATTTTTCAACCAAGACATCACTCGATGTTGCGCTAGGCAACAATGTAACTGGCAACATTGAATAAGTTCCAATCCAAAGGAATTCCGATTTAATATTGTGTTCAATTGCCGCCAGTTACTGTGCTAAAATATAATTAATTAGGTAGATAGGCGCTTTGGCCTAAGTGCAAAACAGTGCCACCAAACCCCATCACCTAAAGGGAGTGTGCCTACTCACATCGCTTAGTTGGGGTTATTGACACTGGTCTATAGAACACAATTTTCTGAATTGAACCATTACTTCATTTCTCCAGATTCACCCTAGTTGCTGAGATATTCAAAGACTCCAGGAATTTGCTTGGGAGCAAAAAGTTATCGGGTAGACTCCAGAGGGCTTCCGCTACTAGAAGCACTGCAACTATCGATTAAACTGCTAGCATATTGTTAGCGCCGGCCAATAGCAATTAAACAAAACAGCTAGTGCACGCTGATAGCAGCAGCCGAACAGAAACTGGACGGCCATCATGTTTTTCGATGATGGCCGTTTCGATGATGGCCGATGGCCATTTTTTGAAGAAGATATCAATTTAGAGCTACGAAACTTGCACATAATAAAGTTCACAGTGGCAAGAACGTGCTGTGCAAAACTCGTCTTTCTATCTTGCATGATGTAACCGTAATTGTATTGTCTTATGTGCGCCGTTTTACATAACATCACCATAGTGGCGATCGTTTAATAGATATCGAAACAAAAATAAAACAACAACAATATAAGTGAAAATTCAACTAAAAGGGCTCCAGATGTGAATTTCATCATATACAACAATCAAACCAACAGCTACTTAGCGTATGAAAAATATTTTTGACATTCCAAAACAGTAGGCACACTCCCTTTAAGCCCGTATGACTGCCAAATAACCTTGCCTACACTCTTAGAAACCCTAAAAGAACTTAAATGTACTCTTTAAGTCACCCACTGCACTTTCCGATCCGTAAAATGACGAAGAACAATAACAATATCAGAAGTGTTTTACCGGACGATAACACCAGTACGTTTACAACGGGAGACTTCAACGCCGAAACGGCGTTTGCAATGGTTTACAAATCACAAAACCTGGTAGGATACATTTTCGAATGTTTTGAAAATTATTTTTGTATCATGTTAAAAACATACCAAGACATAAAAAAAATCACTCTGCCAGATCTGAAATCTGAAATCGGCAAATGACGATGTGGTCTACTCAGCAGGGACCTACGGACACCACACACACCCGGAACACGTGCCCGTGTTCACCTGACCTGTTATTGAATGGGTAGTTGAGTGTGGGACTGACCTGGCGTACAGTGCCAGGTAGTTGAGAGTGTGGGACTGACCTGGCGTACAGTGCCGGGTAGTTGAGAGTGTGGGACTGACCTGGCGTACAGTGCCGGGTAGTTGAGAGTGTGGGACTGACCTGGCGTACAGTGCCGGGTAGTTGAGTGTGTGACTGACCTGGCGTACAGTGCCGGGTAGTTGAGAGTGTGGGACTGACCTGGCGTACAGTGCCGGGTAGTTGAGAGTGTGGGACTGACCTGGCGTACAGTGCCGGGTAGTTGAGTGTGGGACTGACCTGGCGTACAGTGCCGGGTAGTTGAGTGTGGGACTGACCTGGCGTACAGTGCCGGGTAGTTGAGTGTGGGACTGACCTGGCGTACAGTGCCGGGTAGTTGAGAGTGTGGGACTGACCTGGCGTAGTGCCGGGTAGTTGAGTGTGGGACTGACCTGGTGTACAGTGCCGGGTAGTTGAGAGTGTGGGACTGACCTGGCGTACAGTGCCGGGTAGTTGAGTGTACGTCTGACTGACCTGGCGTACAGTGCCGGGTAGTTGAGTGTGTGGGACTGACCTGGCGTACAGTGCCGGGTAGTTGAGTGTGGGACTGACCTGGCGTACAGTGCCGGGTAGTTGAGTGTGGGACTGACTGACCTGGTGTACAGTGCCGGGTAGTTGAGAGTGTGGGACTGACCTGGCATACAGTGCCGGGTAGTTGAGTGTGTGGGACTGACCTGGCGTACAGTGCCAGGTAGTTGAGTGTGTGTGACTGACCTGGCATACAGTGCCGGGTAGTTGAGTGTGGGACTGACCTGGCGTACAGTGCCGGGTAGTTGAGTGTGGGACTGACTGACCTGGTGTACAGTGCCGGGTAGTTGAGAGTGTGGGACTGACCTGGCATACAGTGCCGGGTAGTTGAGTGTGTGGGACTGACCTGGCGTACAGTGCCAGGTAGTTGAGTGTGTGTGACTGACCTGGCGTACAGTGCCTGGTAGTTGAGTGTGTGTGACTGACCTGGCGTACAGTGCCGGGTAGTTGAGTGTGGGACTGACTGACCTGGCGTACAGTGCCGGGTAGTTGAGAGTGTGGGACTGACCTGGCGTACAGTGCCGGGTAGTTGAGTGTGTGGGACTGACCTGGCGTACAGTGCCGGGTAGTTGAGTGTGGGACTGACCTGGCGTACAGTGCCGGGTAGTTGAGTGTGGGACTGACCTGGCGTACAGTGCTGGGTAGTTGAGTGTGTGGGACTGACCTGGCGTACAGTGCCTGGTAGTTGAGTGTGGGACTGACCTGGTGTACAGTGCCGGGTAGTTGAGTGTGGGACTGACCTGGCGTACAGTGCCGGGTAGTTGAGTGTGTGGGACTGATCTGGCGTACAGTGCCGGGTAGTTGAGAGTGTGTGACTGACCTGGCGTACAGTGCCGGGTAGTTGAGTGTGGGACTGACCTGGCGTACAGTGCCGGGTAGTTGAGAGTGTGGGACTGACCTGGCGTAAAGTGCCAGGTAGTTGAGTGTGGGACTGACCTGGCGTACAGTGCCGGGTAGTTGAGAGTGTGGGACTGACCTGGCGTACAGTGCCGGGTAGTTGAGTGTGTGGGACTGACCTGGCGTACAGTGCCGGGTAGTTGAGTGTGGGACTGACTGACCTGGTGTACAGTGCCGGGTAGTTGAGAGTGTGGGACTGACCTGGCGTACAGTGCCGGGTAGTTGAGTGTGTGGGACTGACCTGGCGTACAGTGCCAGGTAGTTGAGAGTGTGGGACTGACCTGGCGTACAGTGCAGGGTAGTTGAGTGTGGGACTGACCTGGCATACAGTGCCGGGTAGTTGAGTGTGGGACTGACCTGGCGTACAGTGCCGGGTAGTTGAGAGTGTGGGACTGACCTGGCGTACAGTGCCGGGTAGTTGAGTGTGGGACTGACCTGGCGTACAGTGCCAGGTAGTTAAGTGTGTGGGACTGACCTGGTGTACAGTGCCGGGTAGTTGAGAGTGTGTGACTGACCTGGCGTACAGTGCCGGGTAGTTGAGTGTACGTCTGACTGACCTGGCGTACAGTGCCGGGTAGTTGAGTGTGGGACTGACCTGGCGTACAGTGCCGGGTAGTTGAGTGTGGGACTGACCTGGCGTACAGTGCCGGGTAGTTGAGTGTGGGACTGACCTGGCGTACAGTGCCGGGTAGTTGAGTGTGTGACTGACCTGGCGTACAGTGCCGGGTAGTTGAGTGTGGGACTGACCTGGCGTACAGTGCCGGGTAGTCGAGTGTGGGACTGACCTGGCGTACAGTGCCAGGTAGTTGAGTGTGGGACTGACCTGGCGTACAGTGCCGGGTAGTTGAGTGTGGGACTGACCTGGCGTACAGTGCCAGGTAGTTGAGAGTGTGGGACTGACCTGGCGTACAGTGCCGGGTAGTTGAGTGTGGGACTGACCTGGCGTACAGTGCCGGGTAGTTGAGTGTGGGACTGACCTGGCGTACAGTGCCGGGTAGTTGAGTGTGGGACTGACCTGGCGTACAGTGCCGGGTAGTTGAGTGTGGGACTGACCTGGCGTACAGTGCCGGGTAGTTGAGTGTGGGACTGACCTGGCGTACAGTGCCGGGTAGTTGAGAGTGTGGGACTGACCTGGCGTACAGTGCCGGGTAGTTGAGTGTGGGACTGACCTGGCGTACAGTGCCGGGTAGTTGAGTGTGGGACTGACCTGGCGTACAGTGCCAGGTAGTTGAGAGTGTGGGACTGACCTGGCGTACAGTGCCGGGTAGTTGAGTGTGGGACTGACCTGGCGTACAGTGCCGGGTAGTTGAGAGTGTGGGACTGACCTGGTGTACAGTGCCGGGTAGTTGAGCGTGGGACTGACCTGGTGTACAGTGCCAGGTAGTTGAGTGTGGGACTGACCTGGCGTACAGTGTCGGGTAGTTGAGAGTGTGGGACTGACCTGGTGTACAGTGCCGGGTAGTTGAGAGTGTGGGACTGACCTGGTGTACAGTGCCGGGTAGTTGAGAGTGTGGGACTGACCTGGTGTACAGTGCCGGGTAGTTGAGAGTGTGGGACTGACCTGGTGTACAGTGCCGGGTAGTTGAGAGTGTGGGACTGACCTGGTGTACAGTGCAGGGTAGTTGAGAGTGTGGGACTGACCTGGCGTACAGTGCCGGGTAGTTGAGAGTGTGGGACTGACCTGGCGTACAGTGCCGGGTAGTTGAGTGTACGTCTGACTGACCTGGCGTACAGTGCCGGGTAGTTGAGTGTGGGACTGACCTGGCGTACAGTGCCGGGTAGTTGAGTGTGGGACTGACCTGGCGTACAGTGCCGGGTAGTTGAGTGTGGGACTGACCTGGCGTACAGTGCCGAGTAGTTGAGTGTATGTCTGACTGACCTGGCGTACAGTGCCGGGTAGTTGAGTGTGGGACTGACCTGGCGTACAGTGCCGGGTAGTTGAGAGTGTGGGACTGACCTGGCGTACAGTGCCGAGTAGTTGAGTGTATGTCTGACTGACCTGGCGTACAGTGCCGGGTAGTTGAGTGTGGGACTGACCTGGCATACAGTGCCAGGTAGTTGAGAGTGTGGGACTGACCTGGCATACAGTGCCGGGTAGTTGAGTGTGTGACTGACCTGGTGTACAGTGCCGGGTAGTTGAGAGTGTGGGACTGACCTGGCGTACAGTGCCGGGTAGTTGAGTGTGGGACTGACCTGGCGTACAGTGCCGAGTAGTTGAGTGTATGTCTGACTGACCTGGCGTACAGTGCCGGGTAGTTGAGTGTGGGACTGACCTGGCATACAGTGCCGGGTAGTTGAGTGTGGGACTGACCTGGCATACAGTGCCGGGTAGTTGAGAGTGTGGGACTGACCTGGCGTACAGTGCCGGGTAGTTGAGAGTGTGGGACTGACCTGGTGTACAGTGCCGGGTAGTTGAGTGTGGGACTGACCTGGCGTACAGTGCCGGGTAGTTGAGAGTGTGGGACTGACCTGGCGTACAGTGCCAGGTAGTTGAGTGTGGGACTGACCTGGCGTACAGTGCCGAGTAGTTGAGTGTATGGCTGACTGACCTGGCGTACAGTGCCGGGTAGTTGAGTGTGGGACTGACCTGGCGTACAGTGCCGGGTAGTTGAGTGTGGGACTGACCTGGCGTACAGTGCCGAGTAGTTGAGTGTATGTCTGACTGACCTGGCGTACAGTGCCGGGTAGTTGAGTGTGGGACTGACCTGGCGTACAGTGCTGGGTAGTTGAGTGTGGGACTGACCTGGCGTACAGTGCCGGGTAGTTGAGTGTGGGACTGACCTGGCATACAGTGCCGGGTAGTTGAGTGTGGGACTGACCTGGCATACAGTGCCGGGTAGTTGAGAGTGTGGGACTGACCTGGCGTACAGTGCCGGGTAGTTGAGAGTGTGGGACTGACCTGGTGTACAGTGCCGGGTAGTTGAGTGTGGGACTGACCTGGCGTACAGTGCCGGGTAGTTGAGTGTGGGACTGACCTGGCGTACAGTGCCAGGTAGTTGAGTGTGTGACTGACCTGGCGTACAGTGCCAGGTAGTTGAGAGTGTGGGACTGACCTGGCGTACAGTGCCGAGTAGTTGAGTGTGGGACTGACCTGGCGTACAGTGCCGGGTAGTTGAGTGTGGGACTGACCTGGCGTACAGTGCCGGGTAGTTGAGTGTACGTCTGACTGACCTGGCGTACAGTGCAGGGTAGTTGAGTGTGGGACTGACCTGGCGTACAGTGCCGGGTAGTTGAGTGTACGTCTGACCTGGCGTACAGTGCCGGGTAGTTGAGTGTGGGACTGACCTGGCATACAGTGCCGGGTAGTTGAGTGTGTGACTGACCTGGCGTACAGCGCCGGGTAGTTGAGTGTGGGACTGACCTGGCGTACAGTGCCGGGTAGTTGAGAGTGTGGGACTGACCTGGCGTACAGTGCCGGGTAGTTGAGAGTGTGGGACTGACCTGGCGTACAGTGCCGGGTAGTTGAGAGTGTGGGACTGACCTGGCGTACAGTGTCGGGTAGTTGAGAGTGTGGGACTGACCTGGCGTACAGTGCCAGGTAGTTGAGAATGTGGGACTGACCTGGCGTACAGTGCCGGGTAGTTGAGTGTGGGACTGACCTGGCGTACAGTGCCGGGTAGTTGAGAGTGTGGGACTGACCTGGTGTACAGTGCCAGGTAGTTGAGAGTGTGGGACTGACCTGGCGTACAGTGCCGGGTAGTTGAGAATGTGGGACTGACCTGGCGTACAGTGCCGGGTAGTTGAGTGTGGGACTGACCTGGCGTACAGTGCCGGGTAGTTGAGAGTGTGGGACTGACCTGGCGTACAGTGCCGGGTAGTTGAGTGTGTGACTGACCTGGCGTACAGTGCCGGGTAGTTGAGTGTACGTCTGACTGACCTGGCGTACAGTGCCGGGTAGTTGAGTGTGGGACTGACCTGGCGTACAGTGCCGGGTAGTTGAGAGTGTGGGACTGACCTGGCGTACAGTGCCGGGTAGTTGAGAGTGTGGGACTGACCTGGTGTACAGTGCTGGGTAGTTGAGTGTGGGACTGACCTGGCGTACAGTGCCGGGTAGTTGAGTGTGTGGGACTGACCTGGTGTACAGTGCCGGGTAGTTGAGTGTGGGACTGACCTGGCGTACAGTGCCGGGTAGTTGAGAGTGTGGGACTGACCTGGCGTACAGTGCCGGGTAGTTGAGTGTGGGACTGACCTGGCGTACAGTGCTGGGTAGTTGAGTGTGGGACTGACCTGGCGTACAGTGCCGGGTAGTTGAGAGTGTGGGACTGACCTGGCGTACAGTGCCGGGTAGTTGAGTGTGGGACTGACCTGGCGTACAGTGCCGGGTAGTTGAGAGTGTGGGACTGACCTGGCGTACAGTGCCGGGTAGTTGAGTGTGGGACTGACCTGGCGTACAGTGCTGGGTAGTTGAGTGTGTGGGACTGACCTGGCGTACAGTGCCGGGTAGTTGAGAGTGTGGGACTGACCTGGCGTACAGTGCCGGGTAGTTGAGAGTGTGGGACTGACCTGGTGTACAGTGCCGGGTAGTTGAGTGTGGGACTGACCTGGCGTACAGTGCCGGGTAGTTGAGAGTGTGGGACTGACCTGGCGTACAGTGCCGGGTAGTTGAGAGTGTGGGACTGACCTGGCGTACAGTGCCGGGTAGTTGAGAATGTGGGACTGACCTGGCGTACAGTGCCGGGTAGTTTGGAGTGTGGGACTGACTTGGCGTACAGTGCTGGGTAGTTGAGAGCGTGGGACTGACCTGGTGTACAGTGCCGGGTAGTTGAGTGTGGGACTGACCTGGTGTACAGTGCCGGGTAGTTGAGAGTGTGGGACTGATGTGGCGTACAGTGCCGGGTAGTCGAGTGTGGGACTGACCTGGCGTACAGTGCCGGGTAGTTGAGTGTGGGACTGACCTGGCGTACAGTGCCGGGTAGTTGAGAGTGAGGGACTGACCTGGCGTACAGTGCCAGGTAGTTGAGTGTGTGACTGACCTGGCGTACAGTGCCGGGTAGTTGAGTGTACGTCTGACCTGGCGTACAGTGCCAGGTAGTTGAGAGTGTGGGACTGACCTGGTGTACAGTGCCGGGTAGTTGAGTGTGTGTGACTGACCTGGCGTACAGTGCCGGGTAGTTGAGTGTGTGTGACTGACCTGGCGTACAGTGCCTGGTAGTTGAGTGTGTGTGACTGACCTGGCGTACAGTGCCGGGTAGTTGAGTGTGGGACTGACCTGGCGTACAGTGCCGGGTAGTTGAGTGTGGGACTGACCTGGTGTACAGTGCCGAGTAGTTGAGTGTGTGGGACTGACCTGGCGTACAGTGCCAGGTAGTTGAGAGTGTGGGACTGACCTGGCGTACAGTGCCGGGTAGTTGAGTGTGTGGGACTGACCTGGCGTACAGTGCCGGGTAGTTGAGTGTGGGACTGACCTGGCGTACAGTGCCGGGTAGTTGAGAGTGTGGGACTGACCTGGCGTACAGTGCCGGGTAGTTGAGTGTGTGGGACTGACCTGGCGTACAGTGCCAGGTAGTTGAGAGTGTGGGACTGACCTGGCGTACAGTGCCGGGTAGTTGAGTGTGGGACTGACCTGGCGTACAGTGCCGGGTAGTTGAGAGTGTGGGACTGACCTGGCGTACAGTGCCAGGTAGTTGAGAGTGTGGGACTGACCTGGCGTACAGTGCCGGGTAGTTGAGTGTGGGACTGACCTGGCGTACAGTGCCGGGTAGTTGAGTGTGGGACTGACCTGGCGTACAGTGCCAGGTAGTTGAGTGTGGGACTGACCTGGCGTACAGTGCCGGGTAGTTGAGTGTGGGACTGACCTGGCGTACAGTGCCGGGTAGTTGAGTGTGGGACTGACCTGGCGTACAGTGCCGGGTAGTTGAGTGTGTACGTCTCGGCCACAGCCGCCAGATGGAGCGTCGCCTCGCCGGTGATGGTGACGCGGCTGGCAGAGTTGACGTACTGCGCCCGGCAGCCGATGGTCGCCTGAAGACTCATCTCCGGCTCGCTACAGCTCACGCACACGGCAGACACTGTAATACAGGACACACATACAACCGACACAAGTGATGGCATTGCTTCCATCCCAGGACCAAGCTATAGCGGAACCCGTGGCTTAGCCGTCCAACTGATGTGTGGTAAAACGTCGCTTACTCAATACCGGCTGCCTAAGCTACACCTCCTACCATGGTTATTCTCCACCGGCTGCCTAAGCTACACCTCCTACCATGGTCATTCTCCACCGGCTGCCTAAGCTACACCTCCTACCATGGTCATTCTCCACCGGCTGCCTAAGCTACACCTCCTACCATGGTCATTCTCCACCGGCTGCCTAAGCTACACCTCCTACCATGGTCATTCTCCACCGGCTGCCTAAGCTACACCTCCTACCATGGTCATTCTCCACCGGCTGCCTAAGCTACACCTCCTACCATGGTCATTCTCCACTGGCTGCCTAAGCTACACCTCCTACCATGGTTATTCTCCACCGGCTGCCTAAGCTACACCTCCTACCATGGTTATTCTCCACCGGCTGCCTAAGCTACACCTCCTACCATGGTCATTCTCCACCGGCTGCCTAAGCTACACCTCCTACCACGGTCATTCTCCACCGGCTGCCTAAGCTACACCTCCTACCATGGTCATTCTCCACCGGCTGCCTAAGCTACACCTCCTACCACGGTCATTCTCCACCGGCTGCCTAAGCTACACCTCCTACCATGGTCATTCTCCACCGGCTGCCTAAGCTACACCTCCTACCATGGTCATTCTCCACCGGCTGCCTAAGCTACACCTCCTACCACGGTCATTCTCCACCGGCTGCCTAAGCTACACCTCCTACCACGGTCATTCTCCACCAGCTGCCTAAGCTACACCTCCTACCATGGTTATTCTCCACCGGCTGCCTAAGCTACACCTCCTACCATGGTCATTCTCCACCGGCTGCCTAAGCTACGCCTCCTACCATGGTTATTCTCCACCGGCTGCCTAAGCTACACCTCCTACCATGGTTATTCTCCACCGGCTGCCTAAGCTACACCTCCTACCATGGTCATTCTCCACCGGCTGCCTAAGCTACACCTCCTACCACGGTCATTCTCCACCGGCTGCCTAAGCTACACCTCCTACCATGGTCATTCTCCACCGGCTGCCTAAGCTACACCTCCTACCATGGTCATTCTCCACCGGCTGCCTAAGCTACACCTCCTACCACGGTCATTCTCCACCGGCTGCCTAAGCTACACCTCCTACCACGGTCATTCTCCACCGGCTGCCTAAGCTACACCTCCTACCACGGTCATTCTCCACCGGCTGCCTAAGCTACACCTCCTACCATGGTCATTCTCCACCGGCTGCCTAAGCTACACCTCCTACCATGGTTATTCTCCACCGGCTGCCTAAGCTACACCTCCTACCATGGTCATTCTCCACCGCTGACAGCTGGAGGCACAATCTGCTCAATACCGCTGCCTAAGCTACACCTCCTACCATGGTCATTCTCCACCGGCTGCCTAAGCTACACCTCCTACCATGGTCATTCTCCACCGGCTGCCTAAGCTACACCTCCTACCATGGTCATTCTCCACCGGCTGCCTAAGCTACACCTTCTACCCTGGTCATTCTCCACCGCTGACAGCTGGAGGCACAATCTGCTCAATACCGGCTGCCTAAGCTACACCTCCTACCATGGTCATTCTCCACCGGCTGCCTAAGCTACACCTCCTACCATGGTCATTCTCCACCGGCTGCCTAAGCTACACCTCCTACCATGGTTATTCTCCACCGGCTGCCTAAGCTACACCTCCTACCACAGTCATTCTCCACCGGCTGCCTAAGCTACACCTCCTACCATGGTTATTCTCCACCGGCTGCCTAAGCTACACCTCCTACCATGGTCATTCTCCACCGGCTGCCTAAGCTACACCTCCTACCATGGTCATTCTCCACCGGCTGCCTAAGCTACACCTCCTACCATGGTCATTCTCCACCGGCTGCCTAAGCTACACCTCCTACCACGGTCATTCTCCACCGGCTGCCTAAGCTACACCTCCTACCATGGTCATTCTCCACCGGCTGCCTAAGCTACACCTCCTACCATGGTCATTCTCCACCGGCTGCCTAAGCTACACCTCCTACCACGGTCATTCTCCACCGGCTGCCTAAGCTACACCTCCTACCACGGTCATTCTCCACCAGCTGCCTAAGCTACACCTCCTACCATGGTTATTCTCCACCGGCTGCCTAAGCTACACCTCCTACCATGGTCATTCTCCACCGGCTGCCTAAGCTACGCCTCCTACCATGGTTATTCTCCACCGGCTGCCTAAGCTACACCTCCTACCATGGTTATTCTCCACCGGCTGCCTAAGCTACACCTCCTACCATGGTCATTCTCCACCGGCTGCCTAAGCTACACCTCCTACCACGGTCATTCTCCACCGGCTGCCTAAGCTACACCTCCTACCATGGTCATTCTCCACCGGCTGCCTAAGCTACACCTCCTACCATGGTCATTCTCCACCGGCTGCCTAAGCTACACCTCCTACCACGGTCATTCTCCACCGGCTGCCTAAGCTACACCTCCTACCACGGTCATTCTCCACCGGCTGCCTAAGCTACACCTCCTACCACGGTCATTCTCCACCGGCTGCCTAAGCTACACCTCCTACCATGGTCATTCTCCACCGGCTGCCTAAGCTACACCTCCTACCATGGTTATTCTCCACCGGCTGCCTAAGCTACACCTCCTACCATGGTCATTCTCCACCGCTGACAGCTGGAGGCACAATCTGCTCAATACCGCTGCCTAAGCTACACCTCCTACCATGGTCATTCTCCACCGGCTGCCTAAGCTACACCTCCTACCATGGTCATTCTCCACCGGCTGCCTAAGCTACACCTCCTACCATGGTCATTCTCCACCGGCTGCCTAAGCTACACCTTCTACCCTGGTCATTCTCCACCGCTGACAGCTGGAGGCACAATCTGCTCAATACCGGCTGCCTAAGCTACACCTCCTACCATGGTCATTCTCCACCGGCTGCCTAAGCTACACCTCCTACCATGGTCATTCTCCACCGGCTGCCTAAGCTACACCTCCTACCATGGTTATTCTCCACCGGCTGCCTAAGCTACACCTCCTACCACAGTCATTCTCCACCGGCTGCCTAAGCTACACCTCCTACCATGGTTATTCTCCACCGGCTGCCTAAGCTACACCTCCTACCATGGTTATTCTCCACCGGCTGCCTAAGCTACACCTCCTACCATGGTCATTCTCCACCGGCTGCCTAAGCTACACCTCCTACCATGGTTATTCTCCACCGGCTGCCTAAGCTACACCTCCTACCATGGTCATTCTCCACCGCTGACAGCTGGAGGCACAATCTGCCATCTAGCCAACACAACGCCCGAGACTCGGCCATGGCCGCCCCTTGTGGCCGTCACCAGCCGTGAAGCCGTGTGTCTGGGCGTCTCACCTGGAGGGTGGTGGCACACCTGTTCGGCCAGGTAGCGCAGCTGGGTGCTGCCGCCGGCCGCCGGCCACGAGCAGGCAAACACCTCGCCCAGCACCGGGTTGTAGGGCTTGCCGGCGCGCGGACAGCCGGCGCCCAGGGCCGGCACGTACCATTCGAGCACACAGCACATGCGCGCCGCCGCCGAGTCCGCCTGGGCGATCCTGCCGGGAAGGAGCAGCACGGTCAGTCGGCGACGGGACGGGCCGGCAAGGACGCTCCTGAGACCCTGTCAGTGAGTACACAGCACGACGGGACGGCCCGGGAGGGGCGGGAGGCACGCTCCTGAGACCCTGGCAGTGAGTACACAGCGCGACGGGACGGGCCGGGAGGGGCGGGAGGCACGCTCCTGAGACCCTGTCAGTGAGTACACAGCGCGACGGGAGGGACGGGAGGCACGCTCCTGAGACCCTGTGAGTACACAGTGTGAGTACCTGTGAGTACACGCTCCTGAGTACACAGCGCGACGGGACGGGCCGAGCGGACATAAATGCCGACAGCGCGTCCCGTCGCTGTTTGACTGGCCCCTGTGTCCTGTTGTGGCGGACAAACGGAGGCACACTTCGAAACACTTAGCACTGTGTTCCAACAATCAGATCTGACGCCCATGGATCTGTTCGTACCGCACGTTCACTTATCAATGCCAAAGTTTTCAGTAAAACAGGTGTAACATTTGGTGGTCTCGGAAATGTTCATGGCCTGGCCAATGATCGGTGGAAATGTTCATGTATGTGTCAATTTGTATCCACAATGAGGAGCCGTTTCTCAAATGATGGTAGTATTTGTTGAAATAAGAGGAAGAACTGGCTAGAAAAAAATAATCTGCTTGAAATCACCATATTCGTCGCACCAACTCGGAAATACTACCTACTGCAGACATATTGCGCCGTGGCCAAAAAAAATAGGATCCAAGATCCGCAAGATCCCACGACAAAATGAATTTTCAAGATCCTGGATCCACAGGATCCTGCCACAAAATGTCTCCAAACATCCAGGATCCACAAGATCCACCGACACAATTTCTCCAAAAGATCCAGGATCCACAAGATACCACGACAAAATGATCTTGTAAGATCTAGGAGTGATAAGATAGATTGCTTGATCTATTGATTCCGGATCCGTTTCGAGCATCCGATCCATTATCTCTGGATAGCAAGATAAGATTTGTTGATTGTAATGCTTCTGGAGTTACTTGATAATTCACAATACTGAATACATTTTAAACAAAGTATGAATTCCAAACAAACTACACAGTCACAAACTGTAAGTTTCTTATTGTTATAACATGTTAAGCTATTCTCTTCTATCTGATGTTTCTTCATGCCACTAAAACTCCTTGGAAGGACAATGATTGCAAAGCAATATCAAATAAAATGGAATAAAACTAGAACTCTGAACTCTCTAGAATTGCAGAAAAAAATAACGGTATTCTCAGTGGGTTTGATGGTGTGCCCCACATCATCATTAACCCGGCATTGACTGGGGTCTCAGCAGAACACCATTGACTGGGGTCTCAGCAGAACACCATTGACTGGGGTCTCAGCAGAACACCATTGACTCGGGGGGGGGGGGGGTAAATGCACCCCCCCCCCCCCCCCTCCCTGGTTATCTTCTGAACCAATGGTCGCAGCGAGACGCGCAAGGCGGAATTCGAAAGCTTTCAATGAGACAAATCTAAGGCATAATCAAAAATGTATAAGTGAGGTCAAATGTCAGGTCAAATGTAAAAATCGACTTATTTGAGTTTATGGGCCATACTTTCCATCCAAAGCCTTCGATTACGACCATGATCACCCAAAGTGCTGCCAAAGGTATGATAAACATCCCGCATGAGCTGAAATGAGATTGTTGGCAAAGATAGTCAGGTCACAAAAGAACACTATGCGCAAAATATCTACGAAAGTCATGCAACACATGTTTTATGGGTTATTTTCCACGTATAATTCGATAGTGATGGTCATTGTACTACCTGACATCATTTACGTGAAGTTAGTGTCAAGTTCAGGTCAAGTTCAGGTCACTGAAGGTCAAAATTTGAAATTTGATCAATCTAAATGAAAAAGGCATGTTTCTAGACCAGTTTTGACATTTTGAAATTTGGTATGGTAATTGCACATATGTAGTTATCTGACATATATTCCGGCTTTTTGAATATCTTTGATCTTGTGGGGATTAAAGTTGTTTTTTTGCATTTTTGGTGTTAAAAAAAATGCAAGCATCCAAGATAGCCATGTAGCCCTTGCCATTTTCTATCTTTGGACGTTTTTGGATTGCATTTTGCTCAAAATATGGCATTTGTACGGTCTGTTAAAGTTTAGCTGATTTTTGTGTAAAACTCGTGTATAGTGACGTCACTAAATTCGCTACAACTGATTTTTTTCGACGAAATTACTTTATTTTTTCACATATGACATAAAATCGATGTAGAAGAAGGTACCCGAAGTTTCACATAGATAGCGCTATTGGTTTTTGAGCTATTACGAAAATTCATCAGGGGTGTACCCCCCCCCCCCCTCGTCAATGGCGGGTTAAGGATCTGCAAGATCCCACGGCAACTTGCAAAGAAAAGATCCAGGATCCTGAAGATCCCACAACAACTTCCACAAAAAGATCCAGGATCCTCCGGATCAGGCAGGGCCGTATAATAGGGTAGTCACCAGCGCCTCGGCGGTGTTCGGCGCGTGGTCTATTGTGACGTACGTAAGGCCCGGCGGCCCGGGACCGGCGTGCGGGAGGGGGAAGACAGGGGCGGGCAGCGATTAACAGGGGACGTCTTTCGGTATACTCGGCCGCGTAGTAAGGATACGAATTACGATCAATCATTAACATCACATCAAGAAAATGAGAGTCAGGAAAGAAAATTTACTGTTTTCGCCAGTCAGTGGTTGACGGAAAACCCTTCCTTAACCTGCGAGTCACGGGGGGCCTTTTTTTAGCCCCCCTTTAGGAATATTAGGAATATCTCAACAACGAATGCAGATATCGACGCCAAACTTTCAGTATCTTTCTGGGCATCATTTTTACACCTTTTGAGAAAAAAAGAAGAAATTTCGTCAGAATTTTTTTCTCGAGATATAGTGAATTTAGTGACGTCACTAAACACGATTTTGACACCAAAATCAGCTAAACTTTGCCAGGCCGTAGAAATGCCGCATTTGAAGCAAAATGCAATCGAAAAACGCTAAAAGGTAGAAAATTGCAAGGGCTACAAACCAGCTATCTCGAAATTTTGAAACTTTTGGTTTTTGACCCCAAAAATTTCACTTTTTTTAAATGCCCCAAAATCAAATTTTTCAAAGATATTAAAAAAACGGAATATGAGCAACTAACATACCAAATTTCAAAATGATATCTTTTTTAACTGACATGGCATATAAAGTATGGGTAAATTATGACGCCATATTTTGAAAATGCGTGTTTTGGCTTTTATTGACCAGATACAGACAAATAAATGCCAGCACTGTATTTTTTTTAGATAAAACTGATATAGAAACATGCTTTTGTCATTTCGATTGATCAATTTCAAATTTTGACCTTCAGTGACCTGAACTTGACCTGAACTTGACACTAACTTCACGTAAATGAAGTCAGGTGGTAAAATGACTATCACTATCGAATTCTACGCGTAAAAGCATCCATAAAACATGTGCTGCATGACTTTCGTAGATATTTTGTGTGTAGTGACCTTTTGTGACCTGACCTTGACCTTGATCATTTCCAACAATCTCACTTTAGCTCATGTGGGATATGTATCATACCCTTGACAACACTTTGGTGATTATAGGCGCAATCGAAGGCCATGAATGGCAAGTATTGTACATAAACTCAAATACCTCGATTTTGACGTTTGACTTGACCGTGACCTGACATGTGACCTTAATTTGAAATTTGTAAGTGTGCGTTAGGTTTATCTCATTGAGCGCTTTCGAATGCCGCCTTGCGCGTCCCGCTGCGATCATTGGTTCGAAAGATACCAGGGGGGGGGGGGGGCTACGTCGGCGCGCCCCAGTCCGGCACCATCCTCTACTGGATGCGGGAGGAGGTGCTTGCCTGACGAGCCACAGCAGGGTGTGCTAGACACGCAGAACTCTTCGCTCAGCTCGCAGTGGATAACTTACTCCTCGCCAGCGGCACAGGGTCCTAGGATTGCTCTGGAGCTGGGGTGCGGAGTGGAAAATTCTGGCCAAAAATAAGCATACAGAGTGGAAAATTCAAACAAAAAACATATCTACTCGGCTTTATCAATTCCCAATTACCCGCTTACCAGAATTAGTTATTACCTATGCCAATTCTTACCAGTCTTTTCCTCCACAGGCTGTCTCTATCATTGCATTCATAAACCAGTATCAGGGTTCCAATTATCCAATACATTTTGAAATAAAGAGGGGAAAATCACAATAAAACGCAGGAAAAAGAGTGGAAAAATAGTATCCATAGGGTGCCGTTTTCCACCCAAATTTTCCAATGCTAGGATATTGCAGCGGCATGAGGTACAAACAGAGGCCAACAGCGTCAAGTGCCGCCGAAAATGGCATACAGTAATGGTAATCGAGCCCGAAAAATGCCGAGAGAACAGCAAACGTGGCAACCGTTCTATTTGTCTGCTATTTGTTTAAATCCACGTTTTCTTCAGCGCCCGTCTGATGTGTGTCCAAGCATCCAAGTGCCCGATAAGTTCGTGATTGAAGAAGTGTCTCATCGTCAGGTAGACGAACAACAGTAACGGACAAAAGTAACATGAAGTAACGGTCCAACTGACATATCCGCATTTAATCGGCAATCACAACCATTCATGTGATAAATGCTGAAAAACAGACTTATTCACTTAAAACCTTAACGACAGAAATAACAGACTCGTCCAGTGTCGTATCTTTGTGGCATACATCACAAGTAAAAGCGAATACATCTAACTGAAATAAGGTGACACGATGTGAGACTGAGCCAACTGCGGAGTGCGGAGCCGCCGGCTCTGGCCGATCCGTCAGTTATGCTACGGTCCACCGTACCAGCCCAGCCGTCCGTAAGGTGACACGATGTGAGACTGAGCCAACTGCGGAGTGCGGAGCCGCCGGCTCTGGCCGATCCGTCAGTTATGCTACGGTCCACAGTACCAGCCCAGCCGTCCGTAAGGTGACACGATGTGAGACTGAGCCAACTGCGGAGTGCGGAGCCGCCGGCTCTGGCCGATCCGTCAGTTATGCTACGGTCCACCGTACCAGCCCAGCCGTCCGTAAGGTGACACGATGTGAGACTGAGCCAACTGCGGAGTGCGGAGCCGCCGGCTCTGGCCGATCCGTCAGTTATGCTACGGTCCACCGTACCAGCCCAGCCGTCCGTAAGGTGACACGATGTGAGACTGAGCCAACTGCGGAGTGCGGAGCCGCCGGCTCTGGCCGATCCGTCAGTTATGCTCCGGTCCACAGTACCAGCCCAGCCGTCCGCCCCCACTCACCGGACGAACGCGTCCGGGCGCGCCCACAGTTCCGAGTAGCGCTCCAGCAGCGAGCGGGGCTCAAGTAGAGCGGCCGGCAGCCGCAGCCGGGTCAGGTCGGCGCCCAGCTTCAGCGTGGCCAGCAGCGGGCGGAGCGCGGCGGGGGAGCAGGCGGCCGGCGGGCCCCCCGGCGCCTCCTCCTCCTCCCACTCGTCCGACTCACTGCTCGGCCAGCCTGCACAGCCCACAGTCACCGGTCACAAAGCAATCGAGCGGCACATGGCTGCCTGGAGTAATCAGTCAGCTGTTCGTGACGTGCCTGACACACGTGACACGTGACGTGCCTGACGTGCCTGGCACACGTGACACGTGACGTGCCTGACGTGCCTGACACACTGGGTTATGACCAATATCGGCTCAAAACCGGCTGGTATGAATTAGAAGCGTAACAAAACTGTTCCGTCATTCTGCAAAATATCGTTGGCTGAGAGGCAATAAGCGAGATTGTGGCGAAAGGGAGACAACTTGGTATCCTGTAGAGGGACAGCGGCAGAGCCGAGCCACCCCCGCAGGGGATGAATACAGTCCGGCGGCGGCTGCGCCTACAGCGGGAGCACCGTACGGCGACCCCAACAACGGGAGAGGCACAGCCCGGGCCCCGGCTACCTTTCCATCGGCAGTCAGACGGACCTACTGCCGGAGCCGGTGACCGCGGCGGCTTGGGCGGAGGCGTCTGCAGTGTCGGCGCAGGCCGCGGACTGCTCGGCGCCTGAGGCGGCCTCTTCGGTCTGCGGGACAAGCTGTCTGTTAGCCACGCAGGTCGCAAGACGGAGCCGCCAGACGCCAGGCTTAATCAGCCGCCCAAGCCAAGCACGCCACAAGGAAGCCTTTCTTCTAAAGCCATTCGAATCTCGCGCTCTCCAGCCACGGTCGACTGGCCACGGTCGGCCGGCCTCGCTTTACATCAGCATGGCCTTAAACATTCACACAGGGCCTCGCTCAGAAGCATCCGTCCTTGGTCACTCAAAAGCAGTCAGGCTCAACGGCGAGGAGCGAAACACTCGCCAGGCGGCATTAAAGCACGAACCATTATCACGCGTCGCGCAAACCACTCGTCAAGCCGCCTCTCACGTCTTGGCCGTGCCGAAGTTGGTGTCGAACCAGTCGGCCACGTCCGAGAGAAAGTCCTTCTCTGGCCGTGCGCGGGTGGCGCCCAGCTTGAGGCTGCTCTTGTCAGCGGCCGGCAGCGGGTGTCCGATGGGCAGTGCGGCGGCGGAGCGCTGCTCCTGCAGGATGGAGTAGCACTGCTCCAGACAGAGCAGCGTCGCCTGCGAGGTGGCCTTCAGCAGCAGCAGGTCAGAGTCGGTGTTGGTCACCGTCACGTCCTCGGACGCTGCCGGAGACACGCGGGAAGGGGGCCGATGATGACGTCCGACGGCACTGAGCGCAGACGCAGCGATAAAGGTGCAGACACATGTGACAGGTCAGACGCCATATGGCTCAAATCGCTGCCGAAAAGCTGGCAAACGTGACACCACCACACAGACGAGCGCTATGAAAGGAAATTGAACCACACGATCACGCAGGATCTTTGCTGCATACACAAAGGAAAGACATAATAAACAGCAATTGTAAATAATTATAAATGCTATTCTGGCCGTAATCGTGGCTACACAGCTGTGACCAGCGGCTACAGTCGCAGCAGTCGCCGGTGGCACAGTACCAGTCATTGAAAATGCACAACAGTGCCGGATCGTGTCATATTTGGTCCGTATTACTCCGTGGTTAGACAACATTTAGACAACCTAATATGGCATTACGCAGCTAGTGTAGCTGTGTAATCATGTTTACAACGCAGACAAACAGCCTGTGTTGGTGGTTAGGCGACTGTGCTACAACCATGACAAGGCAGTCCGCAGCCCGTATTACCGTGGTTGGGCAGCTGGCGGACGGCGGAGCAGAGCTGGGCGTGTTTGCCAGCCGTCTGTTGCAGCGCTGCGCTGGCGTCGTGCAGCGAGCTGAGCACCGAGAGCGGCGCCTCGTACTGGCGAGGCGAGGCCGACAGCGCTAGCGGGTCACCGGCCGTCGGCGGAGGACTCTGGGTCTGCCGGACAGCAACACAGCCCCTGTCAGAGAACAGCCACGCAGCCCTGAGCAACACAGTCCCGTCAGAGAACAGCCACGCAGCCCTGAGCAACACAGTCCCTGTCAGAGAACAGCCACGCAGCCCTGTCAGAGAACAGCCACGCAGCCCTGAGCAACACAGCCCTGTCAGAGAACAGCCACGCAGCCCTGAGCAACACAGCCCTGTCAGAGAACAGCCACGCAGCCCTGTCAGAGAACAGCCACGCAGCCCTGAGCAACACAGTCCCTGTCAGAGAACAGCCACGCAGCCCTGAGCAACACAGCCCTGTCAGAGAACAGCCACGCAGCCCTGAGCAACACAGCCCCGTCAGAGAACAGCAGCACAGTCCCTGTCAGAGAACAGCCACGCAGCCCTGAGCAACACAGCCCCGTCAGAGAACAGCCACGCAGCCCTGAGCAACACAGCCCTGTCAGAGAACAGCCACGCAGCCCTGAGCAACACAGCCCCGTCAGAGAACAGCCACGCAGCCCTGAGCAACACAGCCCTGTCAGAGAACGGCCACGCAGCCCTGTCAGAGAACAGCCACGCAGCCCTGAGCAACACAGCCCCTGTCAGAGAACAGCCACGCAGCCCTGAGCAACACAGTCCCGTCAGAGAACAGCCACGCAGCCCTGAGCAACACAGCCCTGTCAGAGAACAGCCACGCAGCCCTGAGCAACACAGCCCCGTCAGAGAACAGCCACGCAGCCCTGTCAGAGAACAGCCACGCAGCCCTGAGCAACACAGCCCCGTCAGCCACGCAGCCCCGTCAGAGAACAGCCACACAGCCCCGTCAGAGAACAGCCACGCAGCCCTGTCAGAGAACAGCCACGCAGCCCTGAGCAACACAGCCCCGTCAGAGAACAGCCACGCAGCCCTGTCAGAGAACAGCCACGCAGCCCTGTCAGAGAACAGCCACGCAGCCCTGAGCAACACAGCCCCGTCAGAGAACAGCCACGCAGCCCTGAGCAACACAGTCCCGTCAGAGAACAGCCACGCAGCCCTGAGCAACACAGCCCTGTCAGAGAACAGCCACTCAGCCCTGAGCAACACAGCCCTGTCAGAGAACAGCCACGCAGCCCTGAGCAACACAGCCCCGTCAGAGAACAGCCACACAGCCCCGTCAGAGAACAGCCACACAGCCCCGTCAGAGAACAGCCACACAGCCCCGTCAGAGAACAGCCACACAGCCCCGTCAGAGAACAGCCACGCAGCCCTGAGCAACACAGTCCCGTCAGAGAACAGCCACGCAGCCCTGAGCAACACAGCCCTGCCAGAGAACAGCCACGCAGCCCTGTCAGAGAACAGCCACGCAGCCCTGTTAGAGAACAGCCACGCAGCCCTGAGCAACACAGCCCTGTCAGAGAACAGCAACACAGCCCCGTCAGAGAACAGCCACGCAGCCCCGTCACGGACCAGCCGCTCTGCCAGACACGAGGAACGGACGGTACTGATTTTCCCACGCGGTGCTGAATGGTGGGTTAGCGAGCCAGCGACTGACCTCTGCCTGGACGCAGTGCTGAATGGTGGGTTAGCGAGCCAGCGACTGACCTCTGCCTGGACGCAGTGCTGAATGGTGGGTTAGCGAGCCAGCGAATGACCTCTGCCTGGACGCGGTGCTGAATGGTGGGTTAGCGAGCCAGCGACTGACCTCTGCCTGGATGCGGTGCTGAATGGTGGGTTAGCGAGCCAGCGACTGACCTCTGCCTGGACGCGGTGCTGAATGGTGGGTTAGCGAGCCAGCGACTGACCTCTGCCTGGACGCAGTGCTGAATGGTGGGTTAGCGAGCCAGCGACTGACCTCTGCCTGGACGCAGTGCTGAATGGTGGGTTAGCGAGCCAGCGAATGACCTCTGCCTGGATGCGGTGCTGAATGGTGGGTTAGCGAGCCAGCGACTGACCTCTGCCTGGACGCGGTTGAACAGCTCGATGACGGAGCGCAGCCGGTCGACCCACTGCTGGCGCTGGCGGGCGTCGGCGGCGCGCAGCCGGTACAGCTCGCCGGCGGCCGAGTTGACGGAGAACGTGTGCGAGTCCTCGTCACTGGGGCACACCACGGCGCCGGCCAGGTGCACAGAGCCTCGTGGACGGCTCGAGCGCTGCTCATCCACCTGACAGCCATACAGGAAGCGAGGGGAACACAGAGCAGTGTCACTCATCGGCTGGTCAGCAGGCTGACTAGAGCTCTGCTCGTTAGATACAGAAATAAGGAAGCGAGGGGAACACAGAGCAGTGTCACTCATCGGCTGGTCAGCAGGCTGCCTGGAGCTCTGCTCGGTAGATACAGAAATAAGGAAGCGAGGGGAACACAGAGCAGTGTCACTCATCGGCTGGTCAGCAGGCTGCCTGGAGCTCTGCTCGGTAGATACAGAAATAAGGAAGCGAGGGGAACACAGAGCAGTGTCACTCATCGGCTGGTCAGCAGGCTGCCTAGAGCTCTGCTCAGTAGATACAGAAATAAACTTCAAAGGACAACAAATAATAGCACAAACTTATATCTGTAAAGTACCCTTAATGCAGCAAGAGGACAGCAAGAGACAGAGGACTGTTCTCGTACATGTGTGAAGATCTCAGGAATGTTCTCCAGGATCCAATCCTACGGATGATCTTGGAGCCACTGAGAATATGGGTGTGTTTAAAAATGGTGAGGGATAGACTGGGACCCAATATATTGTGCACTGTCTTGTCTAGGGATCCAACAGGATCATTGATCCTCCTCCCATATTTTGCAAAGAGATCCAATGGATTCACCCACTGGATTGATAATTAGTGAACACATAATTTTTAAGATTTTCAATAATATATATTATTAATGGATCAGGTAGAATTAGTGTGTGTTGTTACATTTTATCAATACATACATAAAATATGTAATATAAAAGTGGTATACTGTCATATCTCAGATGCTGTGGGATCCAAGAGCCATTCTGGATGTGATCATGTGATCCTGTCAGATTTGTGATTTGTTGTTAAATTCATCTAGAGATCCACTTAGAATCAAACTCCACAGTTGCATGCTGTCATAAGATCTATTGGGATCCTAGTTCTGTTATTGGATTTTGTGGAAAGATCTTCTTGGACCAGGGATATGTGTATGGGACCCACATGCATGTCTCACTGCACATATTTGCAGTCAAACTGTCACAACAGAATGCTGCTGAAAACATTTGTTGAAGAACAAACTTGTTGATGCTCACCACATAGTATGTCAGAGTTCCAGTTTCAGGGTTCAAAACAAACCATCGATATTGCCAACCTTTCATCACATTTGTATATTTTGAGAGCTGGCCTTCTAGCACTTGCTTCATGTTGTTATCCATTTTCTCTTCTGTAGATAGATGAGAAAAAATCTGTCAGCATAAACAACAACATGAGCCAAATGAGTATACCTATCTGGATTAATACAATACTGTGCCAATCTGTACTATTTGAAAGGGACAACACAGAATAAGTGTTAAAACCTTGTCCACAAACCTAGTACCTAGTGGGTACCTAGTGGTAGTGCATGGCCTAGCCCTAGTGTATACATGACCTTGGCTGAAGCACTAATAATCTGTCAATATCAGTTCAATATGGGCAAACTGAGGGGAGCAGATAAAAAATAGATCAGTCAATAAATAGATAGGTAGTTTATGTCCATGTTAGGGCATGCTTGCAAACCTAACTTAAAATGCCAATATCAGAGTTACCAAGTGATGAATTCAGGTTAGAACCACAAGAGCACCAAGGAAAAACATTTAATTGTTCTCAGAACATGAAAAGCAAACTATGATAAGTTTCTTTTGGCTTTTCCAGGTAAGAGATATCAATAGCATCAAGCATGACATAAAGTCTGGTATTACAATGCCAGGGACCGGGGTTCAAATCAAATTCCTCTGTGGGCCTCTGAAAAGTTGTCCCGGCCCCCCATATCCCTTGGAACATGGTGAGTTCCAGTTAGTGCCTTGGTCCCAACAGGATATGGTGCTTGGTCCACAAACCAAACTAAACTGGTATTACACCAAGTCAGGGCAAGGCAAGTCAGGTGCCTGCATCTCACCTATCTCAGTTGGGGGAGGTTTGGTCATGCGTTGCCATTTTTAGCATGTGCCATTTTTAGCAGAATATGCCCAAAATTGGTACGCAAGTTGCAATTTTTGCCAACTATGAGGCGATTTCGCTCCCCTTGAAGCTTTTTGCGAAATTTGTGAAAACCTAAAAGCAGCAGCATCAACATTGACATGTCAATGCTGCAGCATCTTCAAAAGAATATTTGTAGCAAATATATTTTGCTTGTATGCCAAACAGCTTGTTTTATAACAATTTTTTTAAAAAAATGGAGAAAAATCAATTTAAATAATAATTACAAATTGCTTTGAACACCTTAACTTCAACAACCAATTTCAAAACGTTAAAGTGCATGCATCAACGTCATATTTTTGGCGTCAATGGTGAAAATCAAGAGAATTTCAAGCTCTTTCTGATGGTGTTAGTGGAATTTTTGAGGTTTTTCGCGAATTTCCCAAAAAAAGCTTGAAGGGGATCAAAATCGCCTCATAGTTGCCAAAAATAGCAACTTGCGTAACCATTTTGGGCATATTCTGCTAAAAATGGCAACGCATGACCAAACCTCTCCCGACTGATCTTCATGAGGCCCAAAGTCAACTGAATACTGAAAGTCTGATATTACAGTAGTTTAACCCATATAGGCGGATTGTGATCCTCTTCTTGCCTGCACGTTCAGAATCAGGTGTAGTCCAAGGCCATATATAGGAGGTAGAGTCAGCCGGCGATTCTAGGTGATCATGACGTCAGAGCGTGACGTCATGTGTATGCACCGGCCTCTTCCGCTGTTGCAGTTAATGCTATTTTGGGAGAAATAAATACCGTCTAGCTCAAAAATTAAAAAGGTTACGAAAAAGAAAAAGACAGCGTTGGAAAGCTCAAAGCAAGGCAAATCGATATCTTTTGAATCATTTTAGGCTCAGGTCAATATTGAGGTCACTAGAGGTCATCAAAGGTCAGGGCCTTGTTCACGGTCCCCCTGCGGTTCGGCGGTCACCAGCTGAGGCTCTAAGCCCCGCCCCTTCGGTGAACTTTTGATTTGACCTAAACCACATGCAATTGGTATGAATCGACGATTTCTGACGAGGCGAACACGATGACATCAAAATCATTGCTGTATCTACATTTTTCAAAAAGTTATTTGCGAAAACCCGTTTTAACCGACCGCAGACGACATGCGCCAGAATTGACTACTGGGGTGACGTCATAAGTATAAGTGGACACGTCACGGAGATAGGGATGACACCCCCCTGGTGTAGTCGCAATTGGCAGCACGGTCAGGGGCAAGGTAACTTAATAACTGGTCAGGGGGTGTCACCTCTATAGTGGCCAATAGGCCCGGCTCGGAGGGCGGGGCGTCCTGGCGGTGACGTAGAAAGGGGTCGGCGGTGCTATTGGCTTGCGGTCGCGGTGCGGTGGGCGGCTGAGTGTCACGCGGGCGGGTAATTCAAGAAGTGTCTCGCACATTTATCGGAGGTGAAGGTGATCTTTTCGCTGTTTCGCACATTTATCGGAGGTGAAGATGATCTTTTCGGGTGTCAGGTATCCATGGTCAGGTGCCGATTGGACAGCTACAAGAAGATACGTCTAAAGGCAAGCACAAGCCCTGTGCCAGTCAAGTGTCTTGTTCAGCTGTTGGGGACCCAGGTATCGATGACTATGTATTTTACTGAACTGCTTCTTTATGGCATGCCTACCTATTGATATACTATGACACAATAATGTCCCGGACATTCTCACGTTACTAACCCCACGTATCAATATTGATGCGGAACAGATAAGTTTGTTTATTGGGGTTTTTGGGCGCGCCGACTCCGGGTCAATTTGCGCCCACACGCAGCATGTATGCAGAATGTGTACAGCATGCTGCGTGTGCATTAGAGGTGCCACTTTCCCACCCGCTTACCCACGAGACGTGAGTAGTTACAACCCACGTGGGTAGTTGTGGATATCAATCATTCATTTGATGTCAATCATTTGGCTGAAGTGGGTAGTTCGCGGGTAGCAGAATTTTCAACTTTTCAAGAAAGGAAAGTTTTAAACCTTATTTCAGTGACTGCGCTTTCATTTCAGCAATATCATTCAAGTTTATTGAATGAATTTGCATAATTTAAAGGTTTTTACTTTAATTTGATTCAATCCCAAAATAGTACAATGTATGTTGAGGGTAGTTGTGTGTAGTTGACAGCTTATTTCAGCACGTGGGTGGTGGGTAGTTGAACAGTGTTTGCGGCGCGACGCGGGTAGTCACATGCCTGAAAAGTGGCAGCTATAGTGTGCATATTTGCATTGCGGACATCTACTTCCACTATAATGACGAAACGTAGTCTTAAAGGAAATAGTTCACCTTCGGAATTTTTTTCAGAACACGATTTTATTATATTTTTGAATACAGTTTCTTTTTTTTCTTTTCAAAAATGGTCCTACATCGCGCTAATTCAGGACAGAAGGTCGTAAATAATTAATGTTATGGTGTGCGTTATTGGTCTGCGCATGCTCCATGGCAGTGCTGGCACTTTCAGACGGTACGGTATATCATATATGCGCCGAATTCCTTCGCCAAAAAGTCAAATATCTTCGGCTGGAGAGTCTTTTTCAGTCAAGGAAACTTGCAGATAGGGGTTTCCCAACATGGGCTACAAAACAGCTATCTCAGTTTAAAACTAATGTTGAAGGTGAACTATTTCCTTTAAAGGAAATAGTTCACCTTCAACATTAGTTTTAAACTGAGATAGCTGTTTTGTAGCCCATGTTGGGAAACCCCTATCTGCAAGTTTCCTTGACTGAAAAAGACTCTCCAGCCGAAGATATTTGACTTTTTGGCGAAGGAATTCGGCGCATATATGATATACCGTACCGTCTGAAGGTGCCAGCACTGCCATGGAGCATGCGCAGACCAATAACGCACACCATAACATTAATGATTTACGACCTTTTGTCCTGAATTGGCGCGATGTAGGACCATTTTTGAAAATAAAAAAAGAAACTGTATTCAAAAATATAATAAAATCGTGTTCTGAAAAAAATTCCGAAGGTGAACTATTTCCTTTAAAGGGAGTGTGCCTACTGACATCGCTTATTTGGAGTTATTGCCACTGGTCTATAGAACACAATTTTCTGAATTGAACCATTACTTCATTTCTCCAGATTCACCCTAGTTGCTGAGATATTCAAAGACTCCAGTAATTTGCTTGGGAGCAAAAAGTTATCGGGTAGACTCCAGATGACGTCCCACTAATACAAGCACTGCAACTATCGATTACACCGCTAGTATATCGTTATCAACGGGCAATAGAAATTCGACCAAACAGCTCGTGCGCGCTGATAGCAGCTGCCGAACAGAACCTGGGCGGCCATCATGCTTTTCGACGGTTTGTTTACATTGAACCAGACTGGTTGTATGCGATGCGATCTCATTGTATGTGATGTTCGGGCTTGCACTAAGAGCTGGAATTTTCGCAGCAGTTGGCCGCCAGGGACCGCTAGTGAGCTATGGTGTTAGCCCTGGCTCACTAGTGGTCCCTGGCGGCCAACTGCTGCGAAAGTTCAAGCTTTTATTGCGAGCTATCTTGTTCGTATCTTCGGTAGTTGTGTCATCGTGGTATTTGTTAGATAATGGGTATCGTCATTCCAGTAACTTGACAATATTGGCTAATGCTTTGACAAATCTTAAAACAAACACAATAACGGTCATTTGTGGAAATGCCGCACCAGTGCTGCGTCCGTGGTTGCAGATACAAAAAGCGTGCACATGACACGTTCGTATATTTGCATGCGGATCGATGATCCATCTGGAAAATGCAGATATCGGACAATTCAGATCTTGCTCAAAATAAGCCAATAGACCAAGAATCATACGCTGATCACGAATCTGAAATCTGTTGGCCGGCACATATGAAACTTTTCCCGTTAACCCGTTATTACGGATTCCCATGCGGATACCAGACAATTCAGATTTCGCTCAAACTATGCTATATGAACAAGTTTTATACGCTGATCACGAATCTGAAGTCCGTTCGCCGGCACATATAACACTTTTCCCGTTAAACCGTTATAACGGATTCGCATGCAGATACCGGACAATTCAGATTTCGCTCAAACTGTGCTATATGAACAAGTTCCATACGCTGATCACGAATCTGAAGTCCGTTCGCCGGCACATATAAAACTTTTCCCGTTAACCCGTTATTACGGATTCCCATGCGGATACCGGACAATTCAGATTTCGCTCAAACTGTGCTATATGAACAAGTTCCATACGCTGATCACGAATCTGAAGTCCGTTCGCCGGCACATATGAAACTTTTCCCGTTAACCCGTTATAACGGATTCGCATGCAGATACCGGACAATTCAGATTTCGCTCAAACTGTGCTATCTGAACAAGTTTCATACGCTGATCGCGAATCTGAAGTCCGTTCGCCGGCTCATATGAAACTTTTCCCGTTAACCCGTTATAACGGATTCCCATGCGGATACCGGACAATTCAGATTCCGCTCAAACTATGCTATATGAGCAAGTTTCATACGCTGATCACGAATCTGAAGTCCGTTCGCCGGCACATATAAAACTTTTCCCGTTAAACCGTTATAACGGATTCGCATGCAGATACCGGACAATTCAGATTTCGCTCAAAATGTGCTATATGAACAAGTTTCATACGCTGATCACGAATCTGAAGTCCGTTCGCCGGCACATATAAAACTTTTCCCGTTAACCCGTTATTACGGATTCCCATGCGGATACCGGACAATTCAGATTTCGCTCAAACTATGCTATATGAACAAGTTTAATACGCTGATCACTAATCTGAAGTCCGTTCGCCGGCACATATGAAACTTTTCCCTTTAACCCGTTATAACGGATTCGCATGCAGATACCGGACAATTCAGATTTCGCTCAAACTGTGCTATATGAACAAGTTTCATACGCTGATCACGAATCTGAAGTCCGTTCGCCGGCACATATAAAACTTTTCCTGTTAACCCGTTATTACGGATTCCCATGCGGATACCGGACAATTCAGATTTCGCTCAAACTGTGCTATATGAACAAGTTCCATACGCTGATCACGAATCTGAAGTCCGTTCGCCGGCACATATGAAACTTTTCCCGTTAACCCGTTATTACGGATTCCCATGCGGATACCGGACAATTCAGATTTCGCTCAAACTGTGCTATATGAACAAGTTCCATACGCTGGTCACGAATCTGAAGTCCGTTCGCCGGCACATATGAAACTTTTCTCGTTAACCCGTTATAACGGATTCGCATGCAGATACCGGACAATTCAGATTTTGCTCAAACTGTGTTATCTGAACAAGTTTCTTACGCTGATCACGAATCTGAAGTCCGTTCGCCGGCACATATGCAACTTTTCCCGCTAACCCGTTATTACGGATTCCCATGCGGATACCGGACAATTCAGATTTCGCTCAAACTGTGCTATATGAACAAGTTCCACACGCTGATCACGAATCTGAAGTCCGTTCGCCGGCACATATGAAACTTTTCCCGTTAACCCGTTATAACGGATTCGCATGCAGATACCGGACAATTCAGATTTCGCTCAAACTGTGCTATCTGAACAAGTTTCTTACGCTGATCACGAATCTGAAGTCCGTTCGCCGGCACATATGAGACTTTTCCCGTTAACCCGTTATTACGGATTCCCATGCGGATACCGGACAATTCAGATTTCGCTCAAACTGTGCTATATGAACAAGTTTCATACACTGATCACAAATCTGAAGTCCGTTCGCCGGTACATATGAAACTTTTCCCGTTAACCCGTTATAACGGATTCGCATGCAGATACCGGACAATTCAGATTTCGCTCAAACTGTGCTATATGAACAAGTTTCATACGCTGATCACGAATCTGAAGTCCGTTCGCCGGCACATATTAAACTTTTCCCGTTAACCCGTTATTACGGATTCCCATGCGGATACCGGACAATTCAGATTTCGCTCAAACTATGCTATATGAACCAGTTTCATACGCTGATCACGAATCTGAAGTCCGTTCGCCGGCACATATGAAACTTTTCCCGTTAACCCGTTATAACGGATTCCCATGCGGATACCGGACAATTCAGATTTCGCTCAAACTGTGCTATATGAACAAGTTCCACACGCTGATCACGAATCTAAAGTCCGTTCGCCGGCACATATGAAACTTTTCCCGTTAACCCGTTATAACGGATTCGCATGCAGATACCGGACAATTCAGATTTCGCTCAAACTGTGCTATCTGAACAAGTTTCTTACGCTGATCACGAATCTGAAGTCCGTTCGCCGGCACATATGAGACTTTTCCCGTTAACCCGTTATTACGGATTCCCATGCGGATACCGGACAATTCAGATTTCGCTCAAACTGTGCTATATGAACAAGTTTCATACGCTGATCACGAATCTGAAGTCCGTTTGCCAGCATATATAAAACTTTTCCCGTTAAACCGTTATAACGGATTCGCATGCAGATACCGGACAATTCAGATTTCGCTCAAACTATGCTATCTGAACAAGTTTCATACGCTGATCACGAATCTGAAGTCCGTTCGCCGGCACATATAAAACTTTTCCCGTTAACCCGTTATTACGGATTCCCATGCGGATACCGGACAATTCAGATTTCGCTCAAACTATGCTATATGAACAAGTTTCATACGTTGATCACTAATCTGAAGTCCGTTCGCCGGCACATATGAAACTTTTCCCGTTAACCCGTTATAACGGATTCGCATGCAGATACCGGACAATTCAGATTTCGCTCAAACTGTGCTATATGAACAAGTTTCATACGCTGATCACGAATCTGAAGTCCGTTCGCCGGCACATATAAAACTTTTCCTGTTAACCCGTTATTACGGATTCCCATGCGGATACCGGACAATTCAGATTTCGCTCAAACTGTGCTATATGAACAAGTTCCATACGCTGATCACGAATCTGAAGTCCGTTCGCCGGCACATATGAAACTTTTCCCGTTAACCCGTTATTACGGATTCCCATGCGGATACCGGACAATTCAGATTTCGCTCAAACTGTGCTATATGAACAAGTTCCATACGCTGGTCACGAATCTGAAGTCCGTTCGCCGGCACATATGAAACTTTTCTCGTTAACCCGTTATAACGGATTCGCATGCAGATACCGGACAATTCAGATTTTGCTCAAACTGTGTTATCTGAACAAGTTTCTTACGCTGATCACGAATCTGAAGTCCGTTCGCCGGCAAATATGCAACTTTTCCCGCTAACCTGTTATTACGGATTCCCATGCGGATACCGGACAATTCAGATTTCGCTCAAACTGTGCTATATGAACAAGTTCCACACGCTGATCACGAATCTGAAGTCCGTTCGCCGGCACATATGAAACTTTTCCCGTTAACCCGTTATAACGGATTCGCATGCAGATACCGGACAATTCAGATTTCGCTCAAACTGTGCTATCTGAACAAGTTTCTTACGCTGATCACGAATCTGAAGTCCGTTCGCCGGCACATATGAGACTTTTCCCGTTAACCCGTTATTACGGATTCCCATGCGGATACCGGACAATTCAGATTTCGCTCAAACTGTGCTATATGAACAAGTTTCATACACTGATCACAAATCTGAAGTCCGTTCGCCGGCACATATGAAACTTTTCCCGTTAACCCGTTATAACGGATTCGCATGCAGATACCGGACAATTCAGATTTCGCTCAAACTGTGCTATATGAACAAGTTTCATACGCTGATCACGAATCTGAAGTCCGTTCGCCGGCACATATTAAACTTTTCCCGTTAACCCGTTATTACGGATTCCCATGCGGATACCGGACAATTCAGATTTCGCTCAAACTATGCTATATGAACCAGTTTCATACGCTGATCACGAATCTGAAGTCCGTTCGCCGGCACATATGAAACTTTTCCCGTTAACCCGTTATAACGGATTCCCATGCGGATACCGGACAATTCAGATTTCGCTCAAACTGTGCTATATGAACAAGTTCCACACGCTGATCACGAATCTAAAGTCCGTTCGCCGGCACATATGAAACTTTTCCCGTTAACCCGTTATAACGGATTCGCATGCAGATACCGGACAATTCAGATTTCGCTCAAACTGTGCTATCTGAACAAGTTTCTTACGCTGATCACGAATCTGAAGTCCGTTCGCCGGCACATATGAGACTTTTCCCGTTAACCCGTTATTACGGATTCCCATGCGGATACCGGACAATTCAGATTTCGCTCAAACTGTGCTATATGAACACGTTTCATACGCTGATCACGAATCTGAAGTCCGTTTGCCAGCATATATAAAACTTTTCCCGTTAAACCGTTATAACGGATTCGCATGCAGATACCGGACAATTCAGATTTCGCTCAAACTATGCTATCTGAACAAGTTTCATACGCTGATCGCGAATCTGAAGTCCGTTCGCCGGCACATATAAAACTTTTCCCGTTAAACCGTTATAACGGATTCGCATGCAGATACCGGACAATTCAGATTTCGCTCAAACTGTGCTATATGAACAAGTTTCATACACTGATCACAAATCTGAAGTCCGTTCGCCGGCACATATGAAACTTTTCCCGTTAACCCGTTATAACGGATTCGCATGCAGATACCGGACAATTCAGATTTCGCTCAAACTGTGCTATATGAACAAGTTTCATACGCTGATCACGAATCTGAAGTCCGTTCGCCGGCACATATGAAACTTTTCCCGTTAACCCGTTATAACGGATTCCCATGCGGATACCGGACAATTCAGATTTCGCTCAAACTGTGCTATATGAACAAGTTTCATACGCTGATCACGAATCTGAAGTCCGTTCGCCGGCACATATGCACCTTTTCCCGTTAAACCGTTATAACGGATTTCCATGCGGATACCGGACAATTCAGATTTCGCTCAAACTGTGCTGTGTGGCCAAATTCTATACGCTGATCACGAATCTGAAATCCGGTCGCCGGCACATATGAAACTTTTCCCGTTAAATAGCTATAACGGGTCTACATGCGGATGTGGCATAAATCAATCTGTTACATGCTGATACCGGACAATTCAGATTTCGCTCAAACTATGCTATATGACCAAGTTCCATACGCTGATCACGAATCTGCAATCAGTTTGCCGGCACATATGCAACTTTTCCCGTTAACCCGTTATAACGGATTCCCATGCGGATACCGGACAATTCAGATTTCGCTCAAACTGTGCTGTATGGCCAAGAACCATACGCTGATCACGAATCTGAAGTCCGTTCGCCGGCACATATGAAACTTTTTCCGTTAACCCGTTATAACGAATTCGCATGCGGATACCGGACAATATTTTAATTAACCTGCGCCCTGCTGGAGGTGGCAGAATCTCCCCCTCCCGGATTTTCTGAATAACTTGAAAACAACGATAGATATCGACGTCAATATTTCAGTACATTATGCTGCATCAATTATACGCCTTATCATAACATTTCAATGAAAATGATAGAGTACTTTGGGAGATAATTACGTTTTAATCACGTCATGTCATATCATTTTTGGTGGAAAACAATACATGTTTTAAAAACCGTAGAAATTCGAGTTTTTAAGCAAATTGCCAATACAAAATGCCTAAATATTGGAAATGACATTATATTCAAACTGGCTGTCTCGGATCTTCGAACTTTTGAGTTTTTGACTCCACCCCAAAAAAAAAATGTTTTTTCGTTGTCGAAAACTTATTTGCCTTTGTTTACAACATACAACATTCTGTACTGTTTTAATTATGTGCTTCCCGCTTGGCTACGTGGGCCCCTCTGATCCCACCCCCCCCCCCCCCCCCCCTGGGCGAAATTCTTCCTACGCCCCTGGCTGCTTATTCTCGTGAGGCCAGCAATATCTGTGGTTTGTAATTGAGCATATTTCATTGTTGCTATTGTATGATTTTTTTTTGGGGGGGGGGGGGGGGTATCTCCATCGTTGATTCCTCGTCCCATCGTGAGTCATCATCACAGGTTAAAAAGGTAAGCTTGTAAGTTTGGTGCATGTATTACAACGATTCACTAAGATTGCAAAGACTCCCTTTGTCTGATGACGATGTTGTACATGGCCGTATGAATGCCGTAGTGCCGCACAATCCCATGGCCAGGTCGAGACGATGGCTGGAGCAGTATCTCAGGGCATCGGACCGGCTCTTTTTCGATAGAGATCATTTCACCCTGGTGAGGCTCGTAGCTCTTCTCCATACCTACTGCCCCAGCTGGTGGCTGTTGCCACTTCCTGTTCGAAGTTGAGTTTCATGTCGTATGGTGTCATCTTGGTGGCGCGCACGACTTCCCACTCGGCAGTGATGGTGAAGCTGTCAGGTCACGTTCAGTGAAGTGGACATGAAGTGGCAATCCCTGTGGTCGCAACCGGCCAATGGCATGCGGAGGATGGCGCCAGGTAGCACGTAGTCTGAAAGCAGATGGATGTTCAAGTTCAGGAGAAAGACAATAAGCTATTAAACAGTGGTTCTCAGCGTCAAAGATATGGTTACCTTCTTTTGATGACCAAAATGACTAATTACCGGCTCCCCCATTACGCTGAGATCGCAGTTATCGGTTTCAAGCTATGCGGTACAGCATAACTTCAGGCGTTTACAACTGGTGCCATCTATGGACGAAAATATAAGTAGGCATGCGCGCTGTCGCCCTTTGCCTCAAGCTGTGGTTCCCAACGTATAACAACACGTAAACTGTAACACAAAGCTGATCATCATTTAGCTGCGCCATCATCAAACGAACCAGCTATAATTTGTAATTTAGCCCGAAGACTACAATGCCCAAGCAGGGTACTAATGTCCTTGTTGCAAATCATTGCTATAGAGAGTGCCATGGCGAACAGTTCAAAACTTACAAACACAAAATATATAGTCAATGAATTCGTCAGAATCAATGAGAGAAAAGACGACTGTTAGTAAGCAGTATCCAACAAGTTTCAGTGGCAGATGACGATTAAGTGATTGTGCGAGGAAGCAAATTAAAACGAACATTAAAAACATAACACCAAGTACCCACATTTCTCCACCCTCCTAAAAAATAACATTGATAACGCGATTTATGTCACTGACGATGACGACAAGGTTTTTTCCCTGACAATGGAGTCAGTGCAGGCTAAGTGATGCTAGCTGTCGATCCAGCATGACGACAAAAGTACAGATGTTGCGGTCAATCACCAGAAAAGTGTTGTTAGGTTCTAAGAAAACCAAATTAAATTAGTTGCATACCTCGCCTCTTTCAAACGCCGGAGCGCAGTGTTGTCAAATACTCGTGGACATCAGGGCCGTCAGAGTCCGTTTCCACCGTCAGAGTGGGAGGCACGAAACGTTGAGTCCTCCCGTTGTCGCCTTCAAACCCCAGTGTGACGTGGCGTTGACGGCAGTTCTGCAAACACAAACATAGGTATTGGTGATTACAAGGTACTTAATACTTACAAAATATGTACTGCATGTCAGTTGTGAGCTATGAACGGTGTTAAAAAAGATACACGCCCTTTCAAGCTCTTGAACATGGGCATTTTATTAAATTTTGCTTTCGTCATAATAAACTCATTATTAAACAAAGTAGGACTAGGTTACTACAATAGTTTTTTGGTAGAAGGGATGTGGGACATTTAAATAATTTACCAGGGGATCTACGTAGATAACGCAGCAACCTTAGTTTCTTTCAAAAATAGGCTAGATGAATATTTTGCAGGAAAGGCTTTAGTTTACTTAATATTCATGGGGTTTGTTAATAGGTTTCCTTTTAGAAATATGCAATACGTAAGGACATTGAAATGACTCTGCCTAGTAATGGGGGGGGGGGGGGATATAGGTACGTATATATCAAATCCATGTATGGAGATATGTACTTGTATGTTGCCCTAGGAGCGATGTATGTATATGTTTTATTATGCATGTTGATGTATGTATGTGTGCAATTGTATGTATGGCGATGTATGTATGTTGTGCAACCTAGTATGGGCCTCTGAGGCTCTTTGTTGCACTATTCGCTTATGTCTTTATGTCGTTTAAGTCATCGTAGGTAAGGAACGTACGTAAGTGGTTACCATTGAAAGTTAAACAATGTAAATTGTCCCTAAAACAAAACACTTTTTAAACATTTATGCTTCATTGCAATATCGGCGTATTTGGGCTGCGTTAAAAATATAGTGATACTATCAGTTTACTTTTGTTGCTGCCATGATCAGTTACTTGATTTCATGAAATGCATGTGTCCTGTACTAACAAGATATCACGATTAAGTTTATCAAATTGGCGTAAGCTCGGGTGAAAGTAACTCTATTTACCTGCGCGATGCAGATCGCCTGCCGAATTTCTCTCCGCATGCCTTCGTCGTGAAAGGCCGTCCTTAACACCCCGGTAGCGGCGATCTCGGCGTAGAAGCACACACGCGTGCCGCACGAGTAGGAGTCGTGCTGGCGTGGAAGGCCGGCGGGGTTCACCAGCCGCCATCTGCTCCAGCAGCCGCTCCGTTCGGATGCGGTGCGAGCACCCGACTGGAGTCTGTGTGCAGCGTCCACCAGCTTCTGGACGTGCTGCGCCGTCTCCTCCTCTGCGCTGCCGTAGAGGCCGTCCAGATGTACCACCACTTGGTGTCGGAATGACACTATGAATAATGCCCAGTGGTCACCGTTGCGATGGTACGGAAGTAGCCACATTTTGGCGCTGTGGGCGCTCCTCTTTTGGAGGCACAGTTTCATGTTTGCGATTGTTCGCCCACAACACACATGGCAGTCAGCCAGTGCGCGCCAAAGTTCACCACGTCGCCGTGCGATTGGGATGACATCGCTAGGCAGAAGCTGTCGATAACTTCATCTGACAGCCAGGTCCTTGGTGCCAGGCAGCGCAGTTCCTTCGTCCTCAGCTGAAATGATTGCATCCCATTCAGACGCTGGAGCGCCGATGTCCTCCTGAGATATGATGATGGTGCTTGTGACATCCCCATCAGCTGCTTCCTTGTCCTGCGTCTGTGACGCACTTTCTGGTGCCATCCTTGGATACTGAGCTTCTGTCCAACACGATGTCGATAAGATCATCGCTCTCGCTGTCAGTGTTCCCTTGAAAAAACGTCCGTCGGTGTGCGTGTGCGTGTGCGTGTCGTGCGTGTGCGTGTGCGTGGCGTGGGCGTGGGCGTGGCGTGGGCGTGGGCGTGGGCGTGGGCGTGGGCGTGGGCGTGGGCGTGGGCGTGGGCGTGGCGTGGGCGTGGGCGTGGGCGTGG
>JAXIVJ010007692.1:0-32500 GCA_036785665.1 Chirona hameri
AAGACCAGGCGACGCTCTGGTATCGGCAGTGAGGAAGATCAGATTAGTACAGTCCCGACTTCTTTCATACCATAACTCATTTTTTCCTAAAACAATACGAGAATGGAATAGATTAGCCCAAAACATTGTAGATTGTAATACTATGGAACAGTTAAACAATATGTTGGACTCACTATGAATCTTTAATCGTGAAAGACGGTACATGTGCACTTCACACCTAATGAACCTACTTCGTTTTTGTGTTGACATATGGGGTATGTGCTGTTAATAGTGTTGTATATTGTGTTATTTGTCTATATGTTACCACCACCACCAGGACCTTCATTGGTATTTGCGGTGTAATATACATGAATGAATGAATGAATGTGAGGGTAGCAGTGATGTTACAGCTGTAAAGACCAGGCGACGCTCTGGGGTCGGCAGTGCAGATAGCAGTGATGTTACAGCTGTAAAGACCAGGCGACGCTCTGGTATCGGCAGTGAGGGTAGCAGTGATGTTACATCTGTAAAGACCAGGCGACGCTCTGGTATCGGCAGTGAGGAAGATCAGATTAGTACAGTCCCGACTTCTTTCATACCATAACTCATTTTTTCCTAAAACAATACGAGAATGGAATAGATTAGCCCAAAACATTGTAGATTGTAATACTATGGAACAGTTAAACAATATGTTGGACTCACTATGAATCTTTAATCGTGAAAGACGGTACATGTGCACTTCACACCTAATGAACCTACTTCGTTTTTGTGTTGACATATGGGGTATGTGCTGTTAATAGTGTTGTATATTGTGTTATTTGTCTATATGTTACCACCACCACCAGGACCTTCATTGGTATTTGCGGTGTAATATACATGAATGAATGAATGAATGTGAGGGTAGCAGTGATGTTACAGCTGTAAAGACCAGGCGACGCTCTGCAGTCAGCAGTGAAGGTAGCAGTGATGTTACAGCTGTAAAGACCAGGCGACACTCTGGGGTCGGCAGTGAGGGTATCAGTGATGTTACAGCTGTAAAGACCAGGCGACGCTCTGGTATCGGCAGTGAGGGTAGCAGTGATGTTATGATTGGATGTGTTGATTTGGTGGTTGGTTTCCCCGTGTTCCGAACGCGCCACTTGTGTACTGCGTCACTAACGTATGTGTTTAGATCATCACGGCCGTATCGTATGTGTGTTATAGTGCACGAGACGCACGTGTCGCTGACGGCTTCATTGAGCTTAATAAAGCCTTATGTTACCAAAAGGCCTTTCAATCATTCACTACAATTTATTAAGCTCAGAAACAAGCCAGAGATATTCTCAGTCAAGATAGACTACTGGTTGAGACATGGACAAATTCCTGAAACCAAAAAGGTTTGATGTGGATGTGTAACGATGCTTACATTTTTTGGTTCGGACTACAGCTAAATTTTCCGCCGCTCAGCGCCTGAACCCGGGCGGTGGTCGCAGATATGATACAAATGCCGTCAGCCGTGTTTCGAGAAGAAACAAATTCATTAGCTAACCAGTATTGCCATCCAAGACGTGTAAACACCGCCAGCAGGTCAGCGACACCCGACCCTCCCACCCCCTCCTCCCCATCCCACTTGCCGATAAGGACGGGTGCCGTCCCCCAGACGCACCTGTATATACACACCCCTCCCCCCCGTTCGAAGGGGGCCTCAGCAGAGTGAGAGACAGAGGAGCCGGCTGCCATCCGCTGCCCACCTGTCGCCTGCCACCTGTCGTTGGCCGACTCGTCGTCTGTCCGCCAGAGTCGCGTAAACAAACCGCCAGCGGGCCCTCAACATCCGACCCCATCCCCCCATCCCAATGGCCGACAAGGATGCGCACCGGCCACCAGACGCGCCTAGATACATATACTACCTACATATACATACCCCTCCCCATCCCTCCCCTCCCACGTCCGGCGGAACAAGACAGAGAAGCCTGCAGTCATCCGCTGCCCGCCTGTCACCTGCCCCCTGCCGTCCGCCGGCACGTCGTCCACCGGAGTCGCGTAAACAAAAACACCGCCGGCGGGCCCTTTCTCCCACCTCCCCCCTCCCCTCCCGAATACTCCTGCCCGGCCTGACATATACAGAGTCACCCCCCAGATCACCAGGTGCGCAGACTGCGCCGCCAGCGCCCATCAACAGAGGACCGAGCCGGAAATCTGCCGCGGGGCGCGGAAAAAACAACAACAACAAACAAACCAGAGCAGCTGGACAACCAGTCACCTCCAGACGCCGGACACCTGCCAGGCCGTCATCTGTCGGACGTATAAACACAGCCAAGGGGTCGGAGTGAGCCTCCCTCTCTACCCCACTTCCGACTAGGCAGATGCCAAATACCCGGCGGTCAAGCGGGGCAGGACATCTGTCCGCGACGCGAGGAGGGAGCGTCGCCAGACCGGCCCCTGGACTTACATCACTAACAAGATGCGAAAACGCAAAATCCCGGCCTGTCGGTCGGCTGATAAACAAACCACCGAAGCCATATCAACACCTAAGGAGACTGGCCGGAGGACAGCGGCAGATGGACGCAAGATGACTCGAGAACCCAGCCGGCGGCCACAAGACCACCATACAACTCGGGGCCACCCATGAAGTTGGAGGGCAGCCGGGTAGACGGGAATAACTGCGATATATAACGGGCAGAGGTGGTTAGAGAAAAACAGTGAGACCGGGAGGAGAACCTGGGACGGTCGACCGGGTGGAGAACCGGGGGGGAGTCGCACCGGCAGGAGAACCTGGGACGGTCGCACCAGCAGGGAGATAAGCGCCGGAGGGCCTCGCCAGCAGTCGTGATGGGGACGGAGTCAATACGCGCCGGACAAGTCGTGCAGGGCCCATTGAGATCAACAGTGCAGTGACGTCAGCCCTTTGAGACTGATGGAGCGGCCCGGTGATTGACTGAGTGCTGAGACGGACGCCGCGGACCGGATGTCGGGGAGCCGTCGATCAACGCATCTGCCCGGGCTTCACCTGTCATAGTAAGGCCGCTGCTCATTCCCCGCCCGCAAAATATCCAAATATCCACGGTCTGTCACCCTGTGTCGTACTTAACGGTCCTATGTTCAGACAGGCGATCTGGGGCGGTAGGGATCTCGGGGTGGGAGGGACGGGGCAGCCGGCCGGGATCTAATGACCCAGGGAAGGGATCTTTACCATGAGGAGGGGAGGGGTGAAGTGTGGATTTTGAGGCTGGGCGGAGACGGCGATGTTATGGACTAGTTGGCGGTGTGACGTACCAGCAGAGGGGCCGGGGAAATATGTGTCACGGGAGGAATGTAAATAAACCGCGTGACGTAGCTATTAATATGGCATGTAACCGTACAGGTGGGGGGCGTAATAAAGATGAAGGATTGCAGAGACGGATTGTGTCATTGAACTGAACGGAGTGATGATCGATGAGCCACAAGGCGTGATGGAGTCGGAACAGGTTTGGCGTGCCCGAGAAGCCTATTCCGTTTTACGTAAATTGACGCCGTCTCATTTTCAATAGGAGACAGGCCATGGGTAGCTATGAATGTATAGGAAGGCTCGGCAAACTCTCGCGCCAAGGACGTGTCATTATTGGTCTTCTTAACGCTGTGGTTATATAAGACATTGGATAAATGTTATTTGAGGACTTTTATTGGACGACCGTACAATACTGTGTGCGAAATGCCTTTCAGTTCGTATGTTTCAAAATACGAAAGATGATCCCCAGGGTAAGATATGCAGAACGCTCTTCATTTCGTTGGTGGAGAGCTGTCAACCGAATATCTCTTCTGAACTCATAAATATTCGTCCGTATGCACTGAAAATTAAGTCAAAGTTTTAGGTAAATCTTGGTTTTAATTATTTTCGTTGAATGTATACGAACCGATTGGCAAGCTCATTGTCAGTCGACACGTTTGATTTGACAGTAGCTGCTAGCAAGCTATCGGCAAGTTCAAAGTTTACTGTATATGATGCTTCTACATAAACATATTTAAATCATAAACTTAACTGCAGCTCAACGTTTGTAAGGAGATATCTCATTTATCCAATTATCTTACGCCCGAATAAATTGTTCACGGCGATGTATTGGCACCGGTTCCGCGAAGCAGTATCATGTCATTTAAAGGAAATAGTTCACCTTCGGAATTTTTTTTCAGAACACGATTTTATTATATTTTTTAATACAGTTTCTTTTTTTTCTGTTTAAAAATGGTCCTACATCGCGCCAATTCAGGACAGAAGGTTGTAAATTATTGATTTTATGGTGTGCGTTATTGGTCTGCGCATGCTCCATGGCAGTGCTGGCACTTTCAGACGGTACGGTACATCATATATGCGCCGTATTCCTTCGCCAAAAAGTCAAATATCTTCGGCTGGAGTCTTTTCAGCCAAGAAAAGTTCCAGATAAGGATTTCTCAACACGGGCTATACAACTGCTATTTCAGTTCAAAACCCATGTTGAAGGTGAACTATTTCCTTTAAGGATGACAGAGCTATGACATCACAGCGATGGCCGCTGTATGACGCGGCCGGGCTCAGTGACGGATCCGCCGCGAAGGCGGCGGCGAAAGGGTTTGGCGGCTAATTGACACCAGCTGGTTTAGCGCGGCGGACGGAGGGGAGGGGAGCCGGCTCGGGCGCATAAACACTGTGAGACAGACGATGAAGTTTAGGTATGTTTCGAAGAGTTAAAGTTATAGATGTTTTCAGTTACCGGGAATTATAAAACGGAATTGTTGAAAATGGATATAGATATGACGGACCAGCCAACGGCCCTAACATGAGTTTACCTGGGATAACACTAGCGACGTACACACACACACACACACACACACACACACACACACACACATACACACACACACACACCCACAACAAACACACGCACGCACGCGCGCACGCACGCACGCACGCACGCACGCACGCCTGCACGTACGCACGCAGGCACGCAGGCACGCACGCGCTCACGCTTACGCTCACGCTCACGCTCACGCTCACGCACACACACATACATCGGACAGGTATGTGTATACACACCGGCGGGCACAAGTACGTCTATGCACGCATGAAGGCGTATGTCGCCCTCCCGTTCATGCATACACAAATACACTCGCATACGTATATACTCACGCGTATACATGCAGGTGGGGCGTGGGATTTCCAAAGTCGAAACACGCTGACGTCGAATACACGAGGGAGATCGGAGAATCAATGAATGACCAGCTTCGATGAGGACGATTTAATCCTAGCCGGGTAACGAGGTTGGTGTGTGCTACGCCCCTGTGTGTATTTTGACTGCTGATAACGGTTGGTTCGCTGACGGGTTTGGGTAATCATCTAACGAGGGAGGTATGCGGGATATTAATGTCGGGCGCCCAGGAGGGACAAAGTAAGTTGTTTTGATAGTGGAATCGCTCCCGAGCCATGACGTTTAACCAGGAAATAACGCCGTAAGACGCCAGATGCTGTGGTGGCCAGTGGGGCTAGCGAGCGGATGAGTCGGGCAATGCATTGTCGCTGAGGTGCGTTGGGCGAGGGATTGTGCCGCTGGAGGGAGGTGGTTTGGGCGAGGGGTTGGACCGCTGGAGTGGAGATCGGTGGTTGAGATGTGAGAAGCTGGTGATGAGGGGTGAGGGGGTCCCGCCCGAGAGGAGAAGATCTATGTCCATCGAGGTGGACCTGTGATGTACGCCGAACGATCAGGCCGGCCATGGCGCTTTGTATCGCAACGTGCAGCTCTTGTTCTCCCGACTTTCGGATGAAAATATAGGTTATATCCATCGCGAAGTTACCCAGGGGTGCCGGCCAACCGGGTAGCGCTAACTCTAACGAGATCGCGACGTGCAGAGATGTTAGGATCAGTGGCGGCGCGGTGAGGGGTGATTGCCTCCGTGCGACTGAATAAGTCCATCGCGCTCGACCGGGCGATTGCAATAAGACGACACGCGCAAGCGGCCGCAATTTATCCAAGTAGCTCTGAGCCGCGCGACCTCGGAGTTTTATTAGGCTGTGGGACAGGTTGAGAGGTGATTAGTGGGGCCAGGAAGGGCTGAGAGCGGGGAGCTGAGCGAAGTTAAGTCCATCGAGGAGAGCTTGCGAGGTATGCCGGCTAACAGATCTTATGTTGTTTGTGCCGCAATATGCCACACTTGTCTTCCCGACCCTCGGATAAAATTTGTAGGTCTTATGTCCATCATGGAATTCCCCAGGTCGTACCGGGCGACCGAGGAATGATGTCGCGGAAGGCACCATGACGTGCGGAAGGGTTAGGATCAGTGGCGACGTGGCGAGGGGTAAAGGCCGCCGCGTGACTGAACAGGTCCATCGCGCGGGCCAGGTGATTGCAATAAGTCAGCAAGCGAATGCAGCTGCAACTTAGCCAAGTAGCTCTGAGCAGTGCGACTGCGGAATTTTAATATGTTGTGGAAACGGGTTAAGAAGATGCGATTAAGCGGCGCAGTAAGACGAGATGTTCTGGGGTGAGAGGGCGGAGCCGCGGACCATGGAGGGGTGAGCGGCGGCCGAAACTAATCACATGGCGAGACGGCAATGGAGGAAATTATCGGGAGGATTAGAGGAAAAGCGGGGAACCACACCCGGTCAAGGTCTCTCACCCGTAATTGATAGCACCACTGGAGGGCAGTAGACGGAAGAGGGAGATACCGGGGCGTCAACCCGTGCATTTGTATTAGTGTTTGAAAGGAGGATAAATGGCAGCGAGAATCAATGACTGTATGCCAGAATAATCGATTAAGTTAAGGACCAGTGTGAAAATTGACGCTCAGCTATTAATTATAGGTGAGGAGCCTGTTAAGGTCGGGGAGATAGTGGTGGGATTGTATTTGTTGGGGTTGGGACCAGGATGATTTGGGGGGCGGATTATGGGAGCCGATATGGGGAAGGGATGCCGCGACGGATCATCTGTCGGGACATACTCCGGTAGGCTCTGTCGTGGGAGACCCTGTCCTAATATCCACCAATTACTGAACTCCACATACCATCTTGACATACCTTATATCCGAGCAGTGAAAGGCCTATATGTTGACTGACGAATGGCCAGCCTCATCAAAAATATTATGTACGAGTCCGGGCAGGGCAATTGCAACTGTTTGAAATTCATATACATTCGCGGGTATTCTGGAAATCCACAAGAGATAGCGGATCGTCGCTGCCGTAAATCTATCCGGGAGGTCAAGAAAGACCGGCCCCTGGACTTACATCACTAACAAGATGCGTGCAAGATGCATGCAAATTTTCGAAATGTTGCAAATTGTTGCAAAATGTTGCAATATGCTCTAAATATTGCAAATGAAGTCCTAGAGCGCTGATTCTAACGTCATTGCAATCAGCGTCCCAAACGGGTGAAGAAGATAATTTTTACAGAAAAGGAAAATTTTGATTGATTTTTTTTTCTCATTTTTTTTTAGGATGCAATGTTGCAAAGCCCGATTGCACGCTACATTTAGAGCATATTGCAGATGAAGTCCTAGAGCGCTGATTCTAACGTCATTGCAATCAGCGTCCCAAACGGGTCAAGAAGATAATTTTTACAGAAAAGGAAAATTTTGATTGATTTTTTTTTCCATTTTTTTTTAGGATGCAATGTTGCAAAGCCCGATTGCACGCTACAGATGCCAACTCAAGCACGGCTGCGCAGCAATGGCGCCACTGGTTTAAAACGTTCACAAACTTTCTCGACGAAGTCCAAGGTCTTCAGCCAAACAAGCTGAATACTCTGATCAACTACATATCTCCTTCAGTCTATGAACACATAGCTGACTGTGCTGCATATGATGCAATCTTGATTCTTCAGTCGCTATACATCAAGCCCAAAAGTGACATATTTGCAAGACATGTGCTCGCTACTCGCAAGCAGGAACCAGGTGAGACTTTGGACCAGTACCTGTCCTGCCTAAAACTTCTGAGCAAGGACTGTGAGTTTCAAGCTGTCACAGCAGAGCAAAACAGAGACCACTACATTCGTGATGCATTCATCAATGGTATTATGTCATCTTCCGTCCGCCAGCGGCTGCTGGAGAACAAGAGTGTGGAACTGCAAGCAGCGTTTGAGCAAGCACGCTCTCTGGAAGCTGCTCAAAAACATTCTGACTCATACACTCGTTCGTCACACTTGCTCCCTGTGAATGCAGCCACAGCTTCAGCTCCTGATGTAATGAACCCACTGGCAGATTGTCCGCAGACTGGGATGACTTCTGCAGCAGCTGCGCCCATGGCCTCAGCTGCTTCAACCAAGTGTTTCTTCTGTGGATTCTTCAGGCATCCTAGAGCTAAGTGCCCAGCGAAAGATGCAACGTGCTATGCTTGTGGGAAACTGGGACATTTGTCAAAAGTGTGTAGATCAGCAAGTCGTAACACAACCAAGGGTACCTCAGCTGCTGCTCCTGTGCTGGGTGCCATGTCTGCAGCCTCACCAGGTGGACTGTCAAAGGCTGTAGTGTCTGCTAAAGTTAACGGAAAACTTGTCAATGCCCTGGTTGATACAGGCAGTTCAAAGAGCTTTGTGTGTCATGATGTGGTAGTTTCTCACAACTGGAAGGTGTGTCCGGCCGATGGGTAGGTCTCAATGGCCTCCACCTCCCTGTGCTCTGCAGTTGTGGGCTACTGTGTGGTAGATATTGTGTTATCTGAACATACTTACACTGATGTGCAACTGACTGTTCTGCGGGATTTGTGTGCTGATGTGATACTGGGTCATGATGTGCTTGTTCAGCATGCTAGTGTGGAGATCCCATTTGGAGGTCCTAGACCATCTCTGACAGTGTGTGGTCTGACCACTATGAAGGTGTCTCTGCCATCCTTGTTTGGCAACCTCTCCCCAGACTGTAAGCCGATAGCTGTGAAGTCTAGACGGTATTCCAGGCCTGATGCTCAGTTCATTGAGGCAGAAACTGATAAACTGCTGGCTAAAGGCATCATTGAGCCTAGTGATTCCCCATGGAGGGCCCAGGTAGTTGTCACAGCCAGTGAGAATCACAAGAAGCGTATGGTCATTGATTATTCTCAGACGGTGAATCGTTTCACCATGCCTACCCACTGCCTAACATGGAAGACCAGGTGGGGAAGGTAGCTCACTACAAAGTGTTCAGTACTCTGGACCTCCGTAGTGCGTACCATCAGATCTCCATCAAAGAGGAAGAAAAACCCTACACAGCATTCGAGGCTGGGGGTAAACTTTATCAGTTCTGTAGAATTCCACTTGGGGTCACCAATGGAGTCGCTGCATTCCAGAGGGCAATCGATGCCATCATCGCTGATGAGCATCTCAAAGACACATTTGCATATGTGGACAATGTCACAGTGTGTGGCATGACTAAAGCAGAACATGACGAGAACCTGGAACGCTTCCTCGCTGTGGCCAAGAGGTACAACTTGTCTTTCAACGAGGACAAGTGTACCTACGGTGCGGAGTCGATAGACCTCCTTGGCTACAGCATAGTCAATGGAACTATCAGACCTGACTCAGAGCGGCTGAGGCCGCTCCTGGATCTTCCGGTCCCTCATGATGGTCCCTCACTTCGTCGTGCACTAGGGATGTTTTCACACTACTCGCGCTGGATCCCCAGGTTTTCAGAGAAGATCCATCCACTTGTCGGGAGCACGTCCTTCCCACTCAGTCAGACAGCTGTGGACGAATTCCAGACGCTGAAACAAGACGTAGCGGGAGCTGTGGTCACCGCTATAGACGATTCAGCTCCATTTGTCGTAGAAACGGATGCTTCCGACCATGCAATCACAGCGATACTGTGCCAGAACGGTAAGCCTGTAGTTTTCTTTTCTAGGACTCTCTCAGCTAGTGAAAGTCGTCACTCTTCAGTTGAGAAGGAGGCTTACGCGAAAGTTGAGGCACTGCGGAAGTGGAGAAACTTCCTGCTAGGCCGACATTTTCAGCTCGTTACTGATCAGAGGTCGGTAGCTTTCATGTTTGATGCCAGGCAACATGGAAAGATCAAAAACGAAAAGATTACACGATGGCGCATAGAGCTTTCCTGTTTTTCGTACGACATTGTCTATCGCTCAGGCGATCAAAATGCTGCAGCTGATGCTTTCTCGCGGAGTTACTGCGCCGCGGTCGATAGCAACACACTCAGAGATCTACACGCCTCGCTATGTCACCCTGGAGTCACCCGTATGGCACACTTTGTGCGGTGTAGAAATTTGCCGTTCTCTATAGATGACATCAAACAGATGACTGCCACATGCCCTGTGTGCACTGAGATGAAATTACGGTTCTACGTGCCTGCAAAGGTAAAACTTATCAAGGCAACGCAGCCTTTCGAAAGGCTGAACATGGACTTCAAGGGACCGTTGCCCACTTCTTCGCGCAATCGTTTTCTGCTCGTTATCGTGGACGAGTTTTCGAGATTCCCGTTCGCTTTTCCATGCTCTGATCTGTCATCAGCCACTGTCATCGACCGCCTGTGCCGCCTCTTTGCCATTTTCGGCATGCCTGCTTACATTCACTCCGATCGAGGGTCGTCATTTATGTCAGAAGAGCTGATTCGCTTCCTCCACAGTCGCGGAATTGCGAGCAGCCGCACAACAGCTTATAACCCTCGCGGAAACGGCCAGGTAGAAAGGTATAATGGCACCATTTGGAGAGCCATATCTCTAGCGCTCCGATCTCGCGGTCTGAAGTCTTCGCAGTGGGAAGAAGTACTTCTAGATGCTCTTCATTCCATTCGTTCGCTGTTATGTACGACCACACACGTCACTCCACACGAAAGATTGTTCCAATATCAGCGCCGCTCAACTAGCGGACATTCCATTCCAACGTGGTTAGCGACCCCAGGAAAGGTACTCATGAGAAGACACGTGCGTGGCAGCAAGTATGACCCTGTAGTGGACGAGGTGGAGTTAATGGAAGCAGGCCCAACCTATGCCCATGTGCGTCTGCCTGATGGTCGTGAGACCACCGTTTCGCTCAGACACTTAGCACCTTGTGTGGGTCCCTCGACAGACGAGCCTCAGTCGACTGACGGTAGATGTAGCGGGGACACTTCACCTTCTGAGGTTCCGACCATGATGAATGTGCCGGTGTCTAACGGTAGAGAATCTTCACCCTCAGAGATGCCCACTGATATGAATACCCCAGTGGTCGACTCACGTGAATCAGTGTTGAGTGAGTCAGTCGTGAATCAGACCCACACGACTGAAACAGATCCGTTGCGAAGCTCCTGTCGTACCAGAAGAGCGCCTGAGCGCTACAGTGACTATGCTATGTGAAAAGGTTCGCCACTCTAGTGTATGCAACAATGTGTGTGACGATGTGTTTACCGCACCAGTGTTTGCGCGTACAAATATGGTGGGGGAGAATGTTATGATTGGATGTGTTGATTTGGTGGTTGGTTTCCCCGTGTTCCGAACGCGCCACTTGTGTACTGCGTCACTAACGTATGTGTTTAGATCATCACGGCCGTATCGTATGTGTGTTATAGTGCACGAGACGCCACGTGTCGCTGACGGCTTCATTGAGCTTAATAAAGCCTTATGTTACCAAAAGGCCTTTCAATCATTCACTACAAGTGATGTTACAGCTGTAAAGACCAGGCGACGCTCTGGTATCGGCAGTGAGGGTAGCAGTGATGTTGCAGCTGTAAAGACCAGGCGACGCTCTGGGGTCGGCAGTGAAGGTAGCAGTGATGTTACAGCTGTAAAGACCAGGCGACACTCTGCAGTCAGCAGTGAGGGTAGCAGTGATGTTACAGCTGTAAAGACCAGGCGACGCTCTGGTATCGGCAGTGAGGGTAGCAGTGATGTTACAGCTGTAAAGACCAGGCGACGCTCTGGGGTCGGCAGTGAGGGTAGCAGTGATGTTACATCTGTAAAGACCAGGCGACACTCTGGGGTCGGCAGTGAAGGTAGCAGTGATGTTACAGCTGTAAAGACCAGGCGACGCTCTGGTATCGGCAGTGAGGGTAGCAGTGATGTTACAGCTGTAAAGACCAGGTGACGCTCTGCAGTCAGCAGTGCAGGTAGCAGTGATGTTACAGCTGTAAAGACCAGGCGACGCTCTGCAGTCAGCAGTGAGGGTAGCAGTGATGTTACAGCTGTAAAGACCAGGTGACGCTCTGGGGTCGGCAGTGAGGGTAGCAGTGATGTTACAGCTGTAAAGACCAGGCGACGCTCTGGGGTCGGCAGTGAGGGTAGCAGTGATGTTACAGCTGTAAAGACCAGGCGACGCTCTGCAGTCAGCAGTGAGGGTAGCAGTGATGTTACAGCTGTAAAGACCAGGCGACGCTCTGCAGTCAGCAGTAACAGTAGCAGTGATGTTACAGCTGTAAAGACCAGGCGACGCTCTGCAGTCAGCAGTTGTAGTGTCGGCTAACTGCAGCAAGTTAACGCCTTTGAATTGGGCCAACCTTGTCAAAGTAGACAGTTAGGTTGTTGTTGTGCGTCAGGAGTGCCGCGCTGCGATAGTGCTGTAAAATGTTGTGTCCAATCAACCGAGGTGAAAACTAGGCCATCCCTATGGGTGAATACAGACTTCCGGTACAGTGGCCACGCGGCGTGTCTCTCCGATCGAAACGACCTACGAAACGACATGAAGCACACCGAAACGACAGCGAACGTTACATAATTTCTGGCGACGAGGAGCAGGTAATTCACGTGTTGTTTTTTGCCGTTTTACCTTGTTGTGTTCGTAATGCCGAACTATGAGGTGCCAGCGCCACCGCCATTTTTGTCGCAACCTGGCAAGCCGGCTAAGCCAGGGGCGTAACTTTTTGAAAATCATTGGGGTTGCACTTAGTTGTTAAGAGCCCATTTGTAACACATCGCGTCATAGGCGTAATGTTAAATTCCCAAATTATTGGGGTTGTAGCTACAACCCCAATTTACATTAAAGTTCCACCCATGGGCTAAGCAGTGGGCAAAATGGCGTGACAACTTTCAAGATGTTTTCCTGGTCGCTGCAGCAGGTGAGGGGCCCCGGATTTCACCGAGGTTGGCCCGGGCACTGCTGATTTCAAACCTGGGTGAGGAAGGCCAGCGGGTTTTGGATACCCTGCCCACAGTACCCAAACAAGAGGGGGGAAGATGAGTTTGCATATTGCATTCGGCAGCTGGACCAGTTCTTTCAGGAGAGGGTAAACGTCATTGTAGAACGATTCACATTCAGGCAACGGTCACAGCTCACCTGAGTCCACAGCGGAGTATGTGTCAGTGCTTCGAGGGCTGGCGAAGTCGTGCGCCTTCAGGGACATGGAGGATGAGCTCATCAGGGACGTAGTGGTTGAGAAAACCATCCACCCCAAGTTGAGGGAGAGGTTCCTTCAAGATAGAGAGCTGACGTTGGACAGAGTGCTGTCAGTTGCTGAGGCGTATGAGCGGCCCATCAGAGAGTCGAGTCTGATGGCAGGTCGTGCCGAACCTGTGACCGTGGTGAAGGTGTTTCCCAGATCCTACCAGCCCCAACTGAAGTGCTGTGCGAACTGTGGGCATACTGACCATGTCGCATACACCTCCCAGTGCCCAGCTGGACGAGCCACGTGCAGAGCCTGTGGGAGGCGTGGGCACTATGCGGCCATGTGTCAGAGCGGTGCAGCAGGTCCAGGTCCAGCTCGGGCGGGTGCAGCAAGCGCCACCAATGCCTCACGGAGAGGACCCAGGAAGCCAATTCATCACCAGAAGCCCAACCGAGGTATGGTAAAGGAGGTGAGGGAGGCCAATGTTCTTTCTTGCAAAACCCGGCAGGAGCGGCCGTGTGATGCCGTGTGATCACGTGCCCAGTAACCATGTATATCGGGGAGAAGTGTCGGAAGGTGAATCTCCAGGTAGGTTCGGGAGCATCATGTTCGGTGCTGAGTCTCGCTGTGGCCAGAGCCATGTTCAGAGGCTGCAAGTTTGAACCCACTACCACAAGTCTGTTTGGGTTTGGCAAGGTCCCGTTGAAGGTGGTTGGCTTACTGCCAGTTCGTGTTCAGTATGGTGATACTGCTGCATACCTGTCGTTCTACCTGGTCGATACTAAGGCGTCTGAACGGGTCACAGGTCTGTACCTCATGCAGGCTCTCGGCCTCACCATCCAGGGACGCAGGGGTCTGACGCTGCAACCCACTGTGTGCTCTGTGGACAGGGTGAGCCAGGACGAAAAGCTGCCCTCCATCTCAGGCTACCAGCACCGCATCATCCTGCGTCCGGAGGCTACGCCGACAGCCTACAGACTGAGGAGGCTGCCGATCTCGGTGAGAGATGAGGTCTCGGATGAACTCCAGCGTCTTCTCAGGACTGGAGTCATCGAGAAGATCGAGGCGTCACCATGGGTCAGCCAGCTGGTTGTCTCGCGGAAGCCGAATGGCAAGATCCGCTTGTGTGTGGATCTGCGCGGACCGAACGCCCAGATCATCCCGGAAGTGCACCCTCTGCCGACGATCGAGGAGCTGCAAACTCGCCTCCAGGGAGCTGTCTACTCCAAGATCGACCTCAGCTCAGCCTACCATCAGTTGGAGCTACACCCCGACAGCACCGCCTTCATCACGCATGATGGACTGATGCGGTTCAAGCGGGTCCCCTTCGGCTTGGTGTCAGCTGGCTCGGCCTGCCAGAAGCTGCTGGACGACCTGCTTCGAGACATCCCCGGGTGTGGACACTACATGGACGACATCCTGGTGTCATGGACGACATCCTGGTGTCTGGTAAACACGACGAGACTTCGGAGGCAACACGACGAGACTTCGAGAGGTGCTCAACCGTCTTCGAGACGCGCAAGTGACCATCAACATGGACAAGTCTGCCTTCACCAAAGAAGAAGTCGACTTCTGTGGTCACCACATGTCATCCGCCGGCATCACGCCCACTGCATCGACGGTGCAGGCGATGCGGGACGCGCCGCGACCGAGCAGCCCCCAGGAGCTCCGGAGCTTCCTCGGCCTGGCTGACTGGTTCGCGCGCTTCATCTCGGCGTTCGCGGACGTGGTCCGACCGCTCTCCGCAATGATGAAGAAGGATGTGAAGTTTATCTGGACAGACGAAGCTGAAGACAGCTTCCAGAGGATCAAGAGGATGGTCACCAGTCAACCCATCCTGCAACCGTTCGACCCAGCCCTGCCTACGGTCGTCACCTCGGACGCTTCCGACCGCGGTGCTGGCGCTGTGTTGGCGCAGGTGCACCCGGACGGCACGGAGCGGCCCGTATCGTACTGGTCGCGCAGCTTTACCGACACCGAGAGGCGCTACTCTGTGTCTGAGCGCGAGGCTCTCAGCACTGTGCAGGCTGTGGAACGTTGGAGGATCTACCTGTGGGGGAGGTTCTTCACGCTCCGTACTGACCACTCTGCGCTGACGACCCTGCTCTCGCCTAAGTTCTCCGGGCGAGCAGGCGCTCGTGTCGCCAGATGGCAGTCACGCCTCCAGCCATACGCCTACGAGGTCGTCTACAAGCCAGGGAACCAGATCCCGGTAGCAGACGCGCTGTCCCGGCTACCGCTGCCCACGACAGACCCGACCGGTGAAGACGACGCTGGTGAAGACATCGTGGCGCTCGTCTCGGCCGAGACTGAAGACGACTCTCCAATCCTCACGGAGGACAGCGTGCGACAGGAGTCGCAGATCGACCCGGTTCTGCAGAAGCTGCGGGAGACGATCGCCACCGGATGGCCGGACTCGGCGAAGCACTGTTCTCCGGACCTGAGGCCGTACTTCGCCGTTCGTCTCGAACTTCAGGTCCGCAGTGATGACGTCATCATGCGCGGACCGGACCGGGTGGTGGTACCCAGCTCACTGCGGGCTCAGTACGTCGACCAAGCTAACCTCGCACACGATGGGATCGTGCGCACTAAGCAGCTGCTCCGCAGCCTCTCCTGGTGGCCAGGGATGGACCGGGATGTAGCTGAGAAGGTCAGCGCCTGTGAGCAGTGCCAGGCCAGCGACAAGGTGCTCAGCCACGCGGTCAGCAAGTCGCCGCTGCAGCCGGTGCCGTACCCAGACAGGCCCTGGGCGAAGTTGGGCGTGGACATCGTGGGACCGCTCCCGGGCGCGCCCTCTGGCGCTCGCTTCGCAGTGACGCTCACCGACTACCATAGCAAGTGGGTGGAGGTCGGCCTGACCCCGACCGTGACGACAGACGACATCATCCGGATCCTGGCGGTGGTGTGGTCCCGTGAGGGCTACCCTGAAGAAATCGTGACGGATAACGGTACACAGTTCACGAGTCGCGAGTTCCAGACGTACCTGAAGCAGCGAGGCATCCGGCATCTGCGGTCGTCTGTATACTGGCCCCGGGGGAACGGGGCTGTAGAGCGGTTCAACCGAACGTTGAAGTCGTGGTTCCTAGCAGCCGCGAACCAGTCTGACGTCTCTTTCCAGCAGTATCTGCAGCTGCAGCTGGCCCGGTATCGGTCATCGCCGCACTGCACGACCGGCAAGACGCCGTCAGAGCTGCTACACGGACGAGTCATGAGGCTCCAGCTGCCGGTGTTGGGACAACACCCACCTCCGGATCCAGACGTCAGATGTCGCGTCGAACAGCAGCAGCGGAGGAACCAGCGCGCCTACGACACCCGGCACCGGACCCGCAAGACGCGGATCCGAGTGGGCGACCGGGTCAGAGTGAAGAAGCCGGGACCAGCCTCGAAGAAAAGGAGCGCCTTCTCCTCCCCACTACGTGTGACCAAGCAGGTCGCACCGGGAACGTTCGAGCTGGAGAACGGCGTCCGTTGGAACGCTGCGCACCTAGCCCGCCTGCCAGACGCCCCTGTCTGCCCGGCCGGCTCGGCGCGGCAACCAGGCGAGGGACAAGTCCGCCACGGGTCGCCGCCGCCAGCGCGTGCGCCGCCAGCACCGGCCGGAGCGGCGCACCGCGCGACGCCGCAGCGGCGGACGAGGCGCCGCAGCAGGCGAGGCGCGGCACCTACCGGCGTCCGGCGTCACCACCGGCGAGGCGCGGCTCGCCAGCCCACACACGGAGGACTCGCATCACCTACTGGACAAGACCCACGTGCGGCGACAGACGCAACTCCGGCGTCGCCGGATCGCGCTGACGCCCGGCGCACACCCCAAACTCCGCGTTCCGGTTTGGCGGACATCATGGAGTCTCCCGATGCCGGATCCAGACCAACGCCACGGACTGATGGTCAGAACGCTCCCGGAGGGGCGCGTGAGCTTCCCCGCTCCTCTCGTGGTCGTCGTCGGTTTGTGCCAGACCGGTACTCGCCGTAAGCGAGCAGTGTAACAGTGATCTAACGTAACGATCCCCGATCCCCCCCCCCCCCCCAGTAGATTGAGAAACAATGTAACCTTTGCAACCTTTGCTTTCTTAAACACTGTTCCACTGATATAACTCTGGTTTACTCCTGCGGTGTAAATCTTTAACCCTTGCGCTGATTTAACTCCGGTTTACTTAGCGATGTAAACCTTTAAAGGGAGGGGATATAGTGCCGCGCTGCGATAGTGCTGTAAAATGTGTCCAATCAACCGAGGTGAAAACTAGGCCATCCCTATGGGTGAATACAGACTTCCGGTACAGTGGCCACGCGGTGTCTCCGATCGAAACGACCTACGAAACGACATGAAGCACACCGAAACGACAGCGAACGTTACAGCAGTGAAGATAGCAGTGATGTTACATCTATGAAGACCAAGCGACGCTCTGGGGTCGTCGGTGAAGGTAGCAGTGATGTTACAGCTGTAAAGACCACGCGATGCTCTGCAGTCAGCAGTGAAGGTAGCAGTGATGTTACAGCTGTAAAGACCAGGCGACGCTCTGCAGTCAGCAGTGAAGGTAGCAGTGATGTTACAGCTGTAAAGACCAGGCGACGCTCTGGGGTCGGCAGTGCAGATAGCAGTGATGTTACAGCTGTAAAGACCAGGCGACGCTCTGGTATCGGCAGTGAGGGTAGCAGTGATGTTACAGCTGTAAAGACCAGGCGACGCTCTGGGGTCGGCAGTGAAGGTAGCAGTGATGTTACAGCTGTAAAGACCAGGCGACGCTCTGCAGTCAGCAGTGAAGGTAGCAGTGATGTTACAGCTGTAAAGACCAGGCGACGCTCTGGGGTCGGCAGTGCAGATAGCAGTGATGTTACAGCTGTAAAGACCAGGCGACGCTCTGGTATCGGCAGTGAGGGTAGCAGTGATGTTACATCTGTAAAGACCAGGCGACGCTCTGGGGTCGGCAGTAAGACCGAAACGGACATCAGTCCAGTAAATGCCAGGCGGCGATCGTCAGTGAGCAGGGAAGTCGCTCCGGTGACAACCAGAAGGCGCTCTTGGGCTGGCAGTGGCATGACTACTGAAGTTACATATGGACTACGATAGTGGCGTCGGTACGGCGGCAGCCCGGCGGCGGCTCGGGGTCGGCTCCGATGCCGGCAGTGAATTGGGCGGGGCGGCGGACAGTGCAGTCAGCTCTGCGGCGGCCCGGCGGCGGCCCGGCGGCGGCTCGGGGTCGGCTCCGATGCCGGCAGTGAATTGGGCGGGGCGGCGGACAGTGCAGTCAGCTCTGCGGCGGCCCGGCGGCGGCTCGGGGTCGGCTCCGATGCCGGCAGTGAATTGGGCGGGGCGGCGGACAGTGCAGTCAGCTCTGCGGCGGCCCGGCGGCGGCCCGGCGGCGGCTCGGGGTCGGCTCCGATGCCGGCAGTGAATTGGGCGGGGCGGCGGACAGTGCAGTCAGCTCTGCGGCGGCCCGGCGGCGGCTCGGGGTCGGCTTCGATGCCGGCAGTGAATTGGGCGGGGCGGCGGACAGTGCAGTCAGCTCTGCGGCGGCCCGGCGGCGGCGACGCTCGCTGGGCACCACCGAGCTAGCGGCTGACCTGGCGGCGCACGGCCCCGGGGCGGCGGCGGCTACTGCGGGCGCGGCGGCTGCTGCGGGCACGGCAGCGGCGGCAGTGCGGAACCACGCTGCCCACCGTGCCGGAGGAGTCTCCCGACCAGGAGCTGAGCTCGCCGCCGCCGGCCGCCGAGCGTACAGTCAACTGAGCGACAGAGGACGACAGGTGAGAGGACAGAAGAGACAGAGGACAGAGGACGCGGCGACCGGCGTGCAATGTGACATCTTTCTCACACCTCTCTGCTACTGAAAATATGCCACACGTTTCGTGGTCATGATCGTTGTTTTCGGCAGTCTGCCTATGCGTTTTATCCTATAGAATAACTGGGTCCCGTTGGCCCTTTAAAGTCCGCCATTATTTAAATATTGCATCTAGTACGCATGTTATTAATGAATACATATATGCATTTCATAGTTGCGAGTCTGTTTATGGGTAGAACTCAGGGGGGGGGGGGGGGTGTCGCCTCTATAGTGGGCTGTTATGGTTCCCTCAGTCCGTCTTCAGACGGACGTAGCGACGCGTCTGGCGACAGCCGCCAGGGCCGCCACCACTCGGGTCTCCCGGGCCTCCTCCAGCTCCGGGTCAGCCGCCAGGGCCGCCACCACTCGGGTCTCCCGGGCCTCCTCCAGCTCCGGGTCAGCCGCCAGGGCCGCCACCACTCGGGTTTCCCGGGCCTCCTCCAGCTCCGGGTCAGCCGCCAGGGCCGCCACCATTCGGGTCGGTACTTTACTGGAGACAAGCGTTGCTCCGCTTCTTCAGGGTTTCGTTAAGAGCAGCGCATGAATCGCTTGAGGAGCCTCTGAATCGCTTCACCACGGCTTGGCTAAGCGGGTCGCAGCTGGCCCTGGAAGCGCTCCTGCCTCTCTTTGTGGCGACCTGGCTGGGAGCACTACAGCTGGCCGTTGACGTCCGCCTGTCTCGCTTCCCTGCGGTATCGCGGGCATAGTAACAATGGGCAATGTCGTCTTTGTCACACTTCTGCCCCACGTCGCCACAGGGGGTATCACAACTAACACCAGACACGACACAGCCTCCCTGCGACGCTACTTCGCAGGTATCGCCGCAGCTATCCCTCTCCGTCTGACCAGCCTTCTCAGCCACCATATCGGGCGGCACTGCACAGTCTACACGTGCCTCTTCACACCTCTGACCAGCCTTCTCAGCCACCATATCGGGCGCCTTCTCAGCCACCCTCTGCGCCCCGGCGTCACAGCCGAGGGCCGTCTGCGCGCCGAACGCCCCCAGGCCCGGGCTCTCCACCCTGCCGGCAGTGACAGCATCTCCAGCCGGATGCGGCCGCCGCCGGCGGCGAGTGGTGACGCGACAGACCGGCGGCGACGCCTCCTGGTGTCCCGAGGTCAACAGCGAGGCCACATTGACCAGCTGCACGGCGGACGGAGCGGCGCCACAGACCGTCTGGACGGCCGGACGGCCAGCAGCGGCCGCCTCACGCCGCTCTCCCGCCGGCCTCCGCACAGTCCTGTTCCGGCCGCTGCCGAGCACCGGCGACGCGTCGGCGTCCTCGTCAGTGGCGGTGCCACCGAGGCAGCTGTGCGTGTCGGCGGGTGCCGGAGCCGGCTCCGTTGCCGAGTCCATGGCGGCATCCCCGGCGTCAGTGGCCGCGCTGCGGGCACTTCCCTCATCGATGGGGCACAGCCGCTCTCTGCCGCCACCGCCCCTCCGGAGGCCTCGGCCGTTGGGCGCGCTCTGTCGGCGGGGCGGCGCGCTGCCGGCGCAGGACCGCCGCCTCCCGGCCGGCCCGGGTCGGCCCCGCTCCGGCAGCAGCGTGACGAACGCTCCGGGCCGGCTTCCCAGCGGCGGACTGGCGCCGGCGCTGCTGCCGCCGGGCCGTGGCAACGGCGGTCGCTCCTCCTGCTCAGGAGACACGTACAGCAGGAGGCGGCGCGGCGGCGGCGGTGGCAGCAGCGAGTCGTCCGGCGGCGGCGCACAGCTGACCGCGGCCAGCGGCAGCGAGTCGTCCGGCAACACGAGCTCCTCCGGCCGCCGGTGGCGCTGGCCGCACGAGCCGGGGCCGTGGCCAGAGCTGGTGCTAGAGCCGGGGCCGGGACCGGAGCCGTACGACGCGTCGTCGTCAATGTCTGCCGGAAAACGCGGCGAGGATCGGTCAGGGCGACACTTACGGAGTACCGTACAATTGGACAGAATTTCAGATTTGTTAGATTTCTTTGTAAATTACATGTCAACAAAATCCCCACACGTAACGATTCATTTGTGGCACCAATTAGTCGACGAGTCGGTATCAGTATTGAGCCACGACGAAAACAAACTGCAGTCGCCAGAACAGTCCCCGACCGGTGCGTGCGCGTGCGCGTGCGCGTGCGCGTGCGCGTGCGGGTGCGGGTGCGGGTGCGGGTGCGTTCGCTGTGTGTGTGCTGTGTGTGAGTGAGTGAGTGAGTGAGTGAGTGAGTGAGTGAGTGAGTGAGTGTGAGTGAGTGAGTGAGTGAGTGAGTGAGTGAGTGAGTGAGTGAGTGAGTGAGTGAGTGAGTCAGTGGGTGGCAAAAAGTGGGGTTTGCCACTGGTTTTTACCGGTTAAAACCGACTGGCAAAAACCCCTAGTGGCAAAAAGTGGCAAAAACTCCAATGTACCAAATCTGATAATTGTTTTGTACCAGATCAATTTAGGCATTCTAGTCCATAGCTCAACCTATTTAAGTAGGCTTTGTTTTGTTTCTTTCCAAGTTCATTGAAAATTAAAGTATTTTTCACAATATATGCCTTTAAGTCGATTCCTGCGCAGATCGTTCGAAGAAGGCTTGGTGCAAGACCTAAAGCATAACCCCAAGTCCTGGCTCGTTACGTGAAGTCCAGGTTGAACACGCGAAGCGGGATTCAAGACCTGAGGGATGAGGCGGGCAACATCGTCTCCAACAACGCCTCTAAGGCCACGCTCCTCCTAGATTTTTCGCCAGTGTTTTCACGCAGGAGGACACCAACGTCATCCCCGAGCCAGACTTCCAGTCCAAAGGACCAGAAATCTCCGACGTGGGCATCAACCCCGAGACCGTTCTGCGGAAACTACTCGCGCTGAAGGTCTACAGCTCGCCAGGCCAAGACGAGGTCCACCCCAGGCTCTTGCTGGAAGCTGCGGCCAACCTGGCAGCGCCCCTGGCAAGCATCTACCGCAGGTCGCTGGACTCGGGCGTGCTTCCGGAGGAATGGAAGACTGGTCTGGTGGTCCCTATACACAAGAAAGGCGATAAGCAGAGTCCGAGTAACTACCGCCCCATTAGCCTGACGTCGGTACCCTGCAAAATCCTCGAGTCACTGGTACGTGACGCCCTCATCCAGCACGTGTTGTCGACCCAGCAGATGTCGAACGAACAGCACGGCTTCTGTCCGAGGCGCTCCTGCGTCATCCAACTGCTCCAAGTAATGGAAGGTTGGTCGCAGCTGATTGAAGATGAACATGCTGTTGATGCAGTGTACCTCGATTTCCGTAAAGCCTTCGATGCCGTGCCGCACCAGCGCCTTCTCAAGAAGCGTGCGGCGTACGGAGTCAGCGGCAAACTCTTCAATTGGATCGCTGCCTTTCTGACCGGACGCAAGCAGCAGGTAGTAGTCGGAGACCAGCGCTCAACCTGGGCAGCCGTCACGAGTGGAGTCCCGCAGGGATCGGTCCTGAGCCTTGTGTTGTTCATCATGTTCATTAACGACCTCCCTAGTGTCATCAGATGCTCCCTGAAGATATTCGCAGATGACACTAAGGTCTACAGCAAAGTGTCTTGCGCCCCGGATTTTCTGACTCTCCACAACGACATCAACATGGTGGCGGCGTGGTCCGAATGCTGGCAGCTGCCGTTCAACGAGGGCAAATGCAAGATCCTGCACGTTGGGACCAGGAACAGGCGCCAGGCCTACACGATGCGGTACACGGAAATGGCGCACTCGCTCCTTGAGCGCGACCTCGGCATGCAGGTTGACTCGGAGCTGAAGTTCCGGCAACAGGCAGCTGCAGCTGTCTCCAAAGCCAGCCAAGTCCTAGCAGAACCTAGCAGAACCGGTTTGACCGACCTGGGGTCAGGACGCGTGTGGCCCCGCTCCGCCCGACCGCGGTAACCCTGACCTGTCAGAGTTGTTTGTGTGCGCCCGGCCGGCCGGTACCAGTGCCTTAAAGGGACATTCCCACCTTAACACTAGTTTTGAGTTGAGATAGCTAAGTTAGTGGCCTTAGAGCGAAACTTAGGGGGGTAACATTGAAAACAAAGACAGATATCTGGTCTAAGAGAAATTCAATTGTGATTTTAAAATTTGGGCCTTAGTAAGGCCCACCCTTATATGGAGTTTTGTACCGATGACGTCAGCTCTCGTTATGGCCGGGTGTACTTGTTTGGAATGAAACCTTGATTTTCTATGATCGCGAATCGTGATGTTTGATTGTTGATTGATGTGTTACGCAGTGCCATCAACATTTGACCAGTTTGAATCTTTTTAAGTCAATAATTTCAATTTAAGAGCAATCAGGTATGCCTCAAATACCCTGTGTTGTGTGTGGCGAATCAAAGATTTATACTACGGTGTACAGGTGAGTCGTCATGCTATTTCATTTACCAACAGCTAACGGCCCAACAGGTTCCTATTTTCCTATCAACGTATTCACTAATTTTGCTGTGATTATCGTTTCAAATATCACAAGAGCATAAGCCAGACAAAAGGCAATTTGTTTAGCATTAGGAGAAAAAATATTTGGGTAATCAGACGCCTATGACGGATACTTTTGTAAAAAAAAATAAGTGGGAAAATGTGCCACGTGCCATTATTTTAAGATTGAAAAGAAGGTTTTGACACATTACAAAATTGAAAGAGGAAATTGTACTTTTACGTTACCCTGAGGAGGATTTCAAAACACATTTCACCAAATAAAAGTTGCTTATATTGTATATGAAATGCTGAAACATGCCAATTTTCTGCATTTTGTTCTTCTGCATTTTGTTCACATTTGGCAGGGGCTATGCCCACTGGTATTCCACTGCAACTGTATCCGCCAGTGGTGTTCTATCAATATGTTTGCTAGTGATGATGTTCATTGTTCAGTGAGCTAAATTATAAATAATGGAAATGTAAGATTATTTGACCAAAAGTGATGCAGGTAGGTAATATTCGACTCAGGTAGGTACCTGTCAGTGCGCCGTGTAATTCCATTCACAGTATGGCAGCATATGGTAACATCAGAAAAGCAGCTGCAATGTGCACCACAGCAAAAATTCCATATTTCTTCTGACAAAGGCATTAAACCTAACCAGGGTGTGTCAGGAAGCAATTATAATAACATAATCAAACCTGACCTAACCTTTACAGCAATTACGGTTACAGGGACCAACGTTTAGAACAATCTGCTCACTGCGCTGCAGCCCTACTGGGAGCTGTTGTACCCCCCTCAGACCCCCAGACCATCTTGTAGACAAAACCTAACCCTAAAGCGTAAATAAGTTGTCCGATGTATTAATGCAACCTAACCTAATCTAACCTATTTATAATAATAACGGCTTCGTCAGAAGAAATATGGAAATGCTGCCCTGGTGCACAATGCCTCTGTTTTCTGATTTTACCATATGATGCTGTGACGTCATACTGTACATAAGATGGTGCACTGACAGAAAGTGTTTTACCCTGTGTCTTACCCCATGTGACCTGCCACTGTGTCTGACCCTGTGTGACCTGCCACTGTGTCTGACCCCATGTGACCTGCCACTGTGTCTGACCCTGTGTGACCTGTCACTGTGTCTGACCCCATGTGACCTGTCACTGTGTCTGACCCTGTGTGACCTGCCACTGTGTCTGACCCCGTGTGACCTGCCACTGTGTCTGACCCTGTGTGACCTGCTGCTGTGTCTGACCCCATGTGACCTGTCACTGTGTCTGACCTGTGTGACCTGCCGCTGTGTCTGACCTGTGTGACCTGCTGTTGTGTCTGACCCATGTGACCTGCTGCTGTGTCTGACCTGTGTGACCTGCTGCTGTGTCTGACCCGTTTGACCTGTTGCTGTGTCTGACCTGTGTGACCTGCCGCTGTGTCTGATCCCATGTGACCTGCTGCTGTGTCTGACCCTGGTTGTTGTACGCTGGTTGTTGTATTGTATGTTGGTGTGGTCGTGCCATGACCTGAGCTCCCTGAGTTGACCGCCCCTCTCTACCCACAGGCGGTAAAGAAGCGTCTGCCCCAGTCCGAGTCGGAGCCGAGCTCAGCGGCCAAGCGTCCCTCGAAGGAGGCAGGCAGGGCTGGCCAGCTGACCGAGCGCAGCAAGGTGGCCGCCCGCTTCCGGCCGGCCTATTTCCCTTCCCTTCACCTGCGTTTTTGCCTGAAGCAGATCGTTCTCATTTAAATAATCTGGATGGCTGTGTTGTACGGTACCTTTTTTATTTTGCTCGGTAAAGGCTGAATAGGGACACTGTCGTGTGGTTTTGGTAACCAAAGGATGCATTTTGTCGCATTATTCGTGAAGGAAGCACATTTCGGTTTGATAATAGTTGATCAGGTTGTTGCATCTGGCTAGTCAAGGGTGGGCACAATGTCGTGTATGATACTGTTAACTGTTCCCTGCACTGCGATACGAAAATAAATGTAGAAAGCATTACACTGTCTGCGAAATAAAATCATCAAGAATACAAATCGGAATATCAAACGGAAGATTTCGTGATCAGTGTCCTAAGTATGCTGTATGGTCTGTACTCTGTACAAAAAAATTCAGCGAAATCGAGATACACGGCGGACCTTCGTATGTATGACCGTCCGTATTTCGTAAGATACGAAAATCCAAGACCAAAAACATTGGATTCGTGATCAGCGCATCGGATATGGTTTGTGGAACAATTTTCAGCGAAATCGAGATACCCGGCGGACCTACGTATGCATAGGCGTAGGAACGGGGAGAGGGGCAGCCCCCCTCCCCAACATTTTTGATTTTACCATTACGCCTATGGGCGTTGCATGGAAAGAATCGACTTCAGAATGCCTCCGCCCCCCCCCCCCCCCCCCCCCACAACTTGAACATAGTTCCGACGTCCCTGTTCGTATGTATGTATGACCGTCCGTATTTCGTAAGGTACGAAACAATCCCAGATCAAAAACATTGGATTCGTGATCAGCGTATCGGATATGGTCAGTGTATCAATTTTCAGCGAAATCGAGATGCCTCAAATATCAAACTACATTTGGAATAAATCTGCTCCTAGTTTGACGGTGGTGTACGAAGAAGCATACGTTCAATGGTTGGTTTTTGTATTCAAAGCGCCAGAATTGTCTAGAAAAAATGTGCCATATTTTGGCAGCGTAAAGGATTTCTATATAGCTCTCTAGAGCTCAATATGACGTCATCATCCCAAATTTAAACAACTTAATTTTTATCAAGTTAAGTGTCGTTTTCGAGAAAAAACATATCACCATCGTTTTCAGCAGCACTTACTTCCTATTTTCGGGTACAACCGGCGTATATTTGACAACTTTCAGAAAGGTGGCAATGTCCCTTTAACAGTGATTCGGCCTAGAGCCGGATAGTTTGCGGTGCAGCAGCGAGTGCAGTGAACTTGCAAGTAGCAAGCATGCCATAGGCGGAGATGGAGGGCATGAAGGTAATGCTTCTTGCCATGTTCGGCGACTAGGAAGTCCGGTCCACTCTACGAACCTTGTTAGGTGTCGATGAAAAGGAGAAGGAGCTGCAGGAGCTCAAGGGGGAGGTGGCAGCACAGAAGCTCCTGATCAGCCAACAGGAGAGACTCGCCGACCTGGAGCAATATTCCCGCCGAAACTGCCTAAACTTCACTGGAATCCCGAAAAACACCGACGAGAACACGGTGCAGCTGGCTCTGGACCTGGGGAAGATGACCAATGTCAAGTTGGACCGCAACGACATCGACAGGGCCCATCGCATTGGCAAGCCGAAAACAGCGACCCAGGGCCAGCCACGACCACCTCCTCGCCCTCTGGTCGTAAAGTTCGTCTCGTACCAGAAACGCGAGGCCGTCTGGTTCGGCAGGAGGGAGCTGCGGAAGGCTAAGCTTCCACGAGGCTCTTCTCTGGCCGAGGGTTCGACGAAGGACGTCTACGTTCAAGAGAACCTGACAAGACGAAACCAGGACATCATGTACCAGGCAAGACAGCTGAGGAGAGCAGGAAAACTGTGGGCCGTCTGGTCCGATGGCTGCGTGATGAAGGTAAAGAAGACCCAGCAGTCCCCAACAGTGCGTCTCAGCTCGAAAACTGACCTCTGTCAGTTCGAGTAGTGGGTGACTCGGCACGATCGGTGTTCGTCACTGTTCGAGTCTGGACTCAGGAAATAGAGTGCGACAGAGCGACAGTGTCAGTGGACAGGGGAAGAGGGAGAGAGAGTGAAGGGAAGAGTGAGAGGGTGACGGAACATTCGGATATGGCAGCTTTGGGGGAGCCGGCTGAATTATGTGTTTGTGGCGCGTGAGCGACAATCAGTAAAGGCTGCTGTGAACAAGAACGCAACAAACCCACCAGACCTTTGCACCAGACCACCGCTCGGTTGAACTCGCTCGGGGAGGGGGGGGGGGGGGGGGGGGGGGGGGGGGGGGGGAGGGAGGGGGTAGGAGCCAGGGGATGATAGTGAGTATGCAGAGCTGTTCGTGGTGGGACATTTACTCAAAATTCATTGGTGTGTGTTGTGTATGTTTGTGTAAGTGATTGTATTACGTGGAGGCGGCACCCAGTCATACTTGACATATGGCAGCTCGTGTGACGCCTGCGATACCAATACCCATACCTGTTGCCTGCTACTTCCTTTCACAGGATAGCCTCAGCTTCTGAACGTTTTCCGTTCCCGGTTCTTGTCGTTTTATTTTGTTTGTGTTTTCCTGGTAAGCCGTGAGAGCATGGAAGTTAGAGGTCTGACCTTTCACCTGCCTTGTACTTTACTGGAGATGCTCATGTGGCTGCCCTCCAGTGAAATTTATGTGTGTCCTGTGCTCCTGTGAGATTGTGAATGGCCCTGAGATTGTTAAAATAAAACGGTCCAGTCCTTGAAATACCTTTGTTCAAGTTTGGCTTTCCCTTTCTTTCTGCTCGTGCTTTGTATTGTTTTTTGTTTGTTTTGTGCTTCACTGCTCGCCTGTGTTTCAAACTTATGATGCTTCATCACTTGTAATTATGCTATGTATCTGAGTGCCATGTCTTTGCTTACACCTCATTTGTGCTTATTATTTAATGTTAATCAGCTAGTTTTGGTGGCATGTTTGCAGATTCATATAATTTTCTTTGCTTGCATTTTGTTGTTCCTTAAATTTCATCCGCAATGTTTTTGTGTCATATTTGTTGGTTTCTTGTAACTATTATTTTTTGCTATGTTAATATTGTCTTAATTTCCACACTCGCTGCTGCACCGCCGCCACCTGCTGAGCACTATTTCTTCTTCCTCGGGTTCTAGGGACAGGGTGGCTTCAGCTGGGTCAGCTACAACTTCACCACACTCTTCTTCAAGTTCAGCACACTCCAGAGGCCACAACAGCAGGAACATCACCATCTCACATGTAAATATCAATTAAATTACGTCTCACTGCCGACTTGACGAGCTGTCCCACTTTGCCTTTCTTAATGACATTGACATTTTATGTTTGACTGAGACCAAACTTGACGAGACAATCCATCCTTCTCTTTTCACCCTTGACAACTATCACAGCCCATTGACAAAACACAGGAACAGGAATGGAGGGGGTGTTCCCATTTACATCCGCAATAACCTAGCAGTGAAACGACTTCCAAATCTTGAAACACCAGGAGTAGAATGGGTATGGTGCCTTGTTTAAGTGAAACTCACTACACTTTTGATATGTGCAGTATATGTCCCTCCAAACCTATCATCAGAGCAGCATTCTTTAGTTACAGCCAAGCTGTCAGAAAGCATTTTGGCAGCACAAGTCTATGTTCCAGATAATATTATAATTCTGGGAGATTTTAATGCAAGCAACACATTTTTGGATTCCAAGTTTTTAAAGCATAGCCCACTTACACCTTATGAGATTGCTCTCCATGATGAGATATTGTCTTCCAATTTAGAACAGCTTATACATCAGCCTACACGCTATGCATAATCTAATGAGGTTGCCAATCTAAGGGACCTTGCCCCAGTTTCAAATGTAGCAATGGTAGAGAATAGTGGGGTTCTTCCTTTCTTCTCGAGAATCGATCATATACCAATATTTGTTTCCCTTAAAATTGAACCCCCCTCCATTTCCAAACAAACAACACAGTGTTGGGATTACAGACAAACAGACACTGACAAGCTCACCAGACTGATGATGGACACTGACTGGGACACACTTCTTGACTGTGATGTGGACAAAGCAACAGAAAACTTGACTGACGCCTTATTTACTGCAGCCAAGGCCACGATTCCATTGAAAGTTTTCACTAGAAATCCAACTAATAAACCATGGTTCAGCCTGGAGCTAAAATGCCAAATCCGACGACGTGACAGACTTTTTAAAATTGCTAAAAAACGTGACACTCCCCAGGACTGGGAACGATGGAGAAGACAAAGAAATCTGACAACCGAGACAAACCAGCGACTAAAGACCTTACATATACAATCAGAAGTTACGAGACTTTTTTTAGCATAAACGAGATCCGCGAACATATCACAACATACTTAAAGGACTTATTGGGAAGAAAGGAAAGCATGCCATACCACCTCTAATCAGCCAAGACGGAACACCAATCACAGACGAATATGACAAAGTGACTATTCTAAATGAACATTTTGCTAACCAACCGCGACTGAACACACATGACAAAGACCTACCCCAACTTTATCCTCCTACACCTTTCCCACATTTGGCGGAGGTCCAAGTAACCGAGCAAGAGGTTCTCAAAATTTTGAATTCCTTGGATGCTAATAAATCATCAGGCCCTGATAAAGTTCCAAATAAATCACTTAAGATGTGTGCGTTGTTAATTGCTAACCCCTTATGCAAACTCTTTAATAAATCACTTCAATCAGGTAAATTTCCCCCATCTGGGAAAATAGCTTGTGTAACCCCAATTTTCAAACAAAAAGGATCCACCTCAGATCCAACCAATTACAGGCCAATAAGTCTTCTTCCTAATTTATCTAAGATACTTGAAAAATTAGTCTTTAACAAAATATATGGGCATCTATCTGAAAACAATTTATTGACTGAGAAACAAAGTGGCTATCGTCCCCAACATAGTGCACATATCCAGCTCCTGTATCTTACTCATCAACTGTACTCTGCGCTAAATGAAAACAAAAAATTTCACCGCAATTTTCCTGGACATTTCGAAATATTTTGATAAAATTTGGCACGAAGCATTGATTGCAAAATGTGAAATGCAATATAACATATTGGCATGGTTGAAGTCTTATTTAAAAGATCGCAGTCAGGTTGTTCGTGTAGGAAGTGCCATTTCTGGATCTAAAAAAATATAGCTGGCTGCCCTCAAGGCTCGGTCCTTGGACCTTTGCTCGCCCTCATGTACCTTAATGACTTATCAAAAATTACTGAAAATGATGCACTTTTCTACGCTGACGACACATCCCTATATTTATCCCACCCACAAGACAGCCAACAACACAGACTCTCACTGCAAAACGACTTGGACATGATAAGACAGTACGGCACCGACTGGGCTATTACATTTAACGCGGACAAGACAGTACAACAAACATTCACAAACAGGCGTAATGACCAAGACTTTGACCTCTCTTTCGATGGACAACCCCTACTTCCCGTGACTTGCCACAAGCATCTAGGACTACATCTTTCCACTGACCTGCATTTTCACGAACATATCAATTCCTTGATACGAACCATAAATTATCTCTTAGGACCTATTTATTCTGTTGCAAGGTTTCTATCAAGATCAGTACTTAAATAAATATATTTAATATACATAAGACCACACTTTGACTATTGCGACATAATATACGACGGTAACCCGACTGCCTCAGACTCAATACGACTCCAGACCATACAGAACCGCTGTGCACGACTAGTGACTGGAACCTTGTTTCGCACACCCACCAACGCTCTACTTAACGACCTAGGATGGGAACGACTAGCAACGAGACGACTCATTCAGACTTCTCTTTTTCCATCGACTATATTACAACTACCCGCCTCTTCCTCCATACCTGACTAAACTCTTGCCAAACAAGACGCTACAGGACTTCAGTTACGTAACGCACACCTTCTCTCACTTCCCCCTATCCGGTTAACTTCCTTTCGGAAATCGTACATCCCTGCTACGATTAGACAGTGGAACCTTCTTCCTGAAACACTCCGTAACACTCCTTCTCGACGTGACTTCTCTCGTCAAGTCTGGCAGCGATTCGGGGCACCCGAGCCACCAGCACTTAACTCCGTAGGTACAAAAACACTAAACCCACAACACACACGACTACGTGTCGGCTTATCAACACTACACGCCCACCTCTTTCAACTCTCAACTCACACCAAGTCCGTTGTGTTCTTGTGGACACACGTACGAAGACACTATCCATTACATACTCTGGTGCCCCCTATACACTAATCACAGAACGAACCTCTTTAACGCAGCGCGACGCATTGTGCGCGACTTTGATGATTTGCCACCCAAAAACAAATTAGAGCTCCTGCTCTTTGGTAGAAATATTTCACAAACACAGGGTATATACATCGCACATCACTTACAGACATTCATAGCACTTTCACAAAGACTCAACACCCACAAATAACACAACAATCACACATTACCAGCACTTTCACCACGCTGACCTGCTGTTGCCGCCTGTGCCTGGCCACCTGATTTTCGAATAGCCGCTCGGCGGGCTGGTAGCGGGGCCTACGTGATATGTTCCTTAGTTTTTGTAAAATTTCTGTTTCATTTGTTTCATCTGGAGAGGCGCTATGATTTAAGCTTTTGCTTTTGCGCCAATCCATTATTGTCCCGTTTGATTTGATGTCTTTTTGTTAACAAAATAAACGAACTGAAATGAACTGAGCTGTCATCAAGAGGTCGTTCGAGAAACTGGACAAGTCCACCGTGCCGCTACTCTACAAGACCATGGTGCGCCCACACCTCAAGTACGCCAACGTCATCTGGGGGCCATTCAATCGCGCTGACCAGCGCGGGGTGGAACGGGTCCAGCGGCGAGCGACGCGGCTAAGCAGAGAAGTGTCCCACCTCCCCTACCCGGAGCGACTCCGAGCTCTGCGCCTGCCCTCTCTCTACTACCGGCGCCGTAGAGGCGACATGATCCAGGTCTACCAGATCATCCACGGAGGTGTCGACCTAGACCCGACGAACTTCTTCGCCGCATCAGAGAACAGGCACACCAGGGGTCACCAGTGGAAGCTGGCCAAGCCAAGAGCGGTGTCCAGGGTCCGCTAGCAAATCTTCTCCGTCAGGACAGTCAATGGCCGGAACAGTCTCCCCGCCGAGGTGGTGAGCGCGACGTCCGTCTGCCAGTTCAAGTTGCGCCTCGACAAGCACTGGGCTGACATACACAACGTCATCCCAGACACTGACTGACGCACTGTACACCACGACCGGAGCTTGATGAGACCGGAATAATCAGGTCTAATGACCTACTCTATAGTCTCGATCAATATATGGTATGGTATGGTATGGTATGGTAACACGCGCACGGGGTGGGGGGGGGGGGGGGGGGGGAGGCGAAATCCGCCAACCCCTCCTGTTCTTTTTTGTTTGAATATCTCCTGATTTTACCGGTCGATGTGCATAATTTGTGGTGTACCTGCCTAAACGGCGCGT
>JAXIVJ010007693.1:0-10000 GCA_036785665.1 Chirona hameri
TTGTTTTCTGTTGGCGCTGTCGTAGAACACGCGGACAGGTGACTTCTCGGCGCATTTCACGACGCCATGTTTACGCGCTATGCGCGGCTCCCTCCTGCTCCTACCTTTTCAGTGCTTGTATGTATTTTTGAAGTGTTTCTCGGATCCACAAGTGTACCATCGCACGCAGGAAGACAGCGGCCATCTGCTGTGTGATAGCCGCTTCGGAAGATCAAGAACCGTGTGAGTTTTTGAAGATCTGTTGTCGCCACTCGCCTCGTTCACTCAGTCTGCTTTCGCGCCGGCCGCCATTCCGGAACCTCTCGATCGGCCGCCGGACCCGCGCCGGTCTGCTTCGGCCACAGCGAGCCGTGCACGGAAGGGATCTCTGGCGGAGTGACAAGATACCGGGCTTCTGAGCTTGTGACACGAGTTCGATTCCGGTGTGTACCTTTCTTTTTTAAACCGCAACATCATGAACATCATTCGGCAGGCACTCCGCGGGGTTGACAGGCTGTTGAAACAGCATGGTGGCGCCATCTACAGAGAAGGCGAGCTCATCTTTAAGCCGCTGCCATCTGAGAAAGCTACCCTTCAAGCTCTGTCCACCTGTGGAGGAACAGGCCGGCGCAGGCACATCCCAACCATCATCACTGGCTGTACAGATACCTACATCCGTCGGCTGCAGCGACCGACCTCAGTGTCCGTCCCCGTGCCGGACACTCCCACGACTGATCACCGTGCCGGCGACGGTGGCGCCGTGGTGCGGCAGAGCGCGCTGGTGACACCGCCACGGAGAAGCCTGCTGCAAACCAGGCGGCTCATCGCCGCCGCTCCTGCTGGCCCTTCGACTCGGCCGCCTCTGCTCTACAACTTTGGCCACATTAACGCCAGGTCACTCATCCCTCGTCTAGATGAGGTCAACGTACTACTAAACCAGCAGCATCTCGACATCTTATGCATTTCCGAGACCTGGCTGCGACCTGTCATCACGAGCCGAGTACTGGTCTTCCCCGGTTACTCTGTGACCAGATGTGACCGTACCTCCCCACCGGGATCACGCACCGCTCGTGGTGGCGGAGTCGCCATCCTGACGAAAGATCACCTCAGGACGACGCGTCTGGCCTTCGGTGGCTCCGAGCCTGCAGTAGAGTCACTGTGGCTCTCCGTGACAGGCCCCGGTCGAAGGACCGTTGTAGTAGGCGCCATCTACCGACCTCCCGGCTCGCCTGTCACCAGAGGGCTGGAGCTCATCGAGGAGCAGCTCCAGGCAGCGGTCTCCACCGGCCACCCCGTGGTCGTCATGGGTGACTTCAACTTCAACATGCTAGACGACTCCAAGCCGGGGACTCGCGGTCTCAGGCACATCATCAACAACCTAAGCCTGTCACAGCTTGTTGACCGTCCCACTCATATCCATCCAACACCCACATTGCTCGACTTGATTTTAACTAACCTGACTAACCATGTATCATCTGCTTCAGTCCTCCCTGAGCCCGTTGCTGATCACCAGCCGATCATTATCAGCGCTCAGCTCCGTCGTCGGCACCCTCCACGCCCGGATCCCGTCACGCTGCGACCCTGGAAGCGTGTTAACTGGGACGCACTGTGTCTCCGTCTTCTGACTGACGACTGGGCGCCTCTCTATAGCGCCACGTCAGTGGACGACAACATCGCAGTCTTCATGGGCATCTGGAACGAGGCCGTCGACGAGCACTGTCCGTCAGTCACGGTCAGACGCCGCCGCCCGGACTGCCCATGGATCCGTGATGACCCAGACATCACGGAAGCAATGGAGGAGCGCGACTCCGCCAGACGAGCCTGGGAGGACGAGAGGACACCTCAGGCGCGGCGCAGCTACCAGCTGAGCCGCAACAAGGTGAAAAGCCTCCTCATCCGCGCCAAACGGAAGTTTCTCTGCGACGGCCTGCTGACGGACCGACGAGGGTTTTGGAGTCGGATGAAGAGCTTCGCTCTCCGGCCAGCAGGCGTCACCCCCTCAGGCTGTGACGACGTTGCTGACAGGGCTGACGAGTTTAATGCGCACTTCGCGTCGGTCGGCCCACGCATCGCTGCCGAAGTCGCTCGTGTCGGTGGTGCCGGCTGTGTACCTCGTCCGCCGCGCGTTTGTGCATCTGCGTTGGTGCTGAGGCCAGCCACCTTGCCTGAGCTCTCTAGAGCCATTAGTGGCATGAGCTCCTCCCGTGCGGTCGGAGTGGATGGCATCCCTCTATTTGCTATTGTGAAGTGTTTCCCTGTTGTCGGTTCTCACATCCTCCATCTCATCAACCACTCCATCATCACATCCACCTTTCCCACAGCCTGGAAAATAGCACGAGTTACCCCAGCCCACAAATCGGGCGACCGTTCAGATATGAACAATTTTAGGCCAATTTCGATCCTACCGGTGCTTTCAAAAATTGCTGAAAAAGTAGTGTCCGTTCAACTCGTATCTTACCTAGTCCACAACCACGTACTCTCCCCATGTCAGTATGCGCATCAACCGTGCCACTCCACGGAGGACGCCATGCTCGACGCTGTCGACTGGATCTCAAAAAAGATTGACCAGGGCCAAGTCGCGTCGCTAACGACGCTTGATCTGAGCAAGGCCTTCGACAGTGTCGATCATGGTGTCCTCCTGGATAAGCTTGAGTGGTATGGTGTGCAGTCGCCATGGTTCCGGAGTTACCTCCAAGACCGAAAACAGACGGTAAACGGCGGCTCCTCCATTCCTCTCCCACTGACCCACGGAGTAGCTCAGGGCTCCATCGTCGGACCAGTCCTCTTCCTCATCTTCATCAACGACCTGTCCTCCTTCCTCACCCACGGCCGCCTCCTGTCCTACGCCGACGACACCCAGCTCCTTGATCATTCCTCACCCACTGCCGACAGCCTATCCAACCTGAAGGTGCGGGTCGAAGAGTCGATTCTCCATCTCCAAAATTGGTTTCAGGCAAACAGTCTGAAAATGAATCCGAACAAGACTTTCTTTATCATCATCGGAACCAAAGCATCCCTCAAAAAGGCCAAAGACTTTCACATCACTCTGTCCGGCTCGGAAATTTATCCATGCCAAAATGTAAAAATACTCGGAGTCCTCCTCGACCAGCACCTGACATGGGAACCTCATATATCCATGGTGGTCCGACGATGCAACGCCTTCCTTTCATCCCTATACAAGACCCGCCATCACTTCACACCTGATGCCCTTAAACTCCTCATCCACGCCCACGTATTTCCCCATATCCAATACTGTCTATCCGTTTGGGGAGGAGCCGCCCAGTGTCACTTGCACCGACTGCAAAAGACTGTCAACTTCGCGGCCAGGCTGGTGACGGGAGTGCGGCGTTTTGAGCATGTGACACATGCCCTGGTATCGCTTGGCTGGCAGAGAGTCGATGAGATGGTGCGCCAGCACGACCGCATCCAGGTGCACAGAGCGCTTAACGCCGAGCAGTGTCCTCCCGCCATCAGGGCCATGTTTGTCCGGCGATCCCATGTATCGCTACGCGAGTCCCGAGCTGCTGCGGCAGGAGCGCTGGAACTGCCGTTGTGTAAGCTGTCGAGCAGCCAGCGTGCGTTTGCATTTAGAGCGGCGAAAACCTGGAACACTGACATCTCTAAGGTCTAAGGTGAACACCCGCAGTCGGGGTTGCGGTTTCCGATATGTGGATAGCATGTGAGCTGCATTGACCGCTTCAATTTTTCTTATGGTTGGTGGTTAAGCCTCATACCGTGCGATGACAGGCCTACCATGTACAATGTGTTCTCTTTTATTGACCGCGATCGTATTGTTTTTTATCGTGTTTAAACTGTGCCTTTGTATTTAGATATCACTACAAATGTACTCTGACTGGATACGTAAAAGCCACAACGTGGATGTATCTTAATACATGACTTTGACTTTGACTTTGACATGCGTCTCACAAGTTGTTTTGGGTAACCATTTGATTCGAAGAGATCTTGAATCTTCAAGAGAGATGTTTCTGCTTTTTCGTTTGATGAAACCCGTTTTGCTCTTCGGAATTCTGAGCGAATGATGTTCTTTTTTGTAGTCATCGGGTGTGCTGAAGTATAGTGCATGATGACTCCGGAGTGGTTCGGTTTAACATACAGTTCCGTTGAGAACTTGAATTCTGAATCTAGAGAGATCAGTGTGTCCAAGAAGGCTATCTTTCCTGTTGAGTGACTGTCTTCCATGGTGAATTTTATCGTAGGGTGACGAGAGTTCATATACTCCAAGAAAGTTCGCAGTTGATCGTAGCCATGTGTCCAAACTCCTATCTTGTCGTCAATATACCTTGCATAAAACTCAGGTTTGAGTCTGGCCCCGTTCATCGCTTCCTTTTCCAGTTGGTGCATAAATATGATCGCTACTGGGGTGCTACTTTATTGCCCATGTAAATTCCAAGCTGTTGTCTGTAGTGATCCTGATCAAATCTGAACGTGTTGTTCTCGAGGCAGTGGGAGAGCAGACGAGCAATATTTTCTGGCGTGAGGCCGCAGAGGTCTATATCATGAGCGTGCTCGGAGATGAGCTCTAGCACTGCAGACACGCTGTCATCAAGAGGAATGCTCCCGTACAGGTTGACCACATCCATGCTGAATACAATGGCATTCGGAGGGAGCCGACGCTCAGGGAACTTTTCTTCTAATCTCGATAGATAATCTTCCGTGTTACGCAAATGAGCTGGAATGTGGGTGAGCAGCTGGTTTAAGATTCTTTCTAAGAGCCAGGAGGTTTTTTTTCTGTTGGTCCCCCGCACGCTGACACAATGGGGCGTAATGGTACCCCCTCTTTATGGTCTTTTGGAAGACCATAAAGCACCGGAGTCCGGGAATTGATTGGTATAAGTTCTTTCACAAGTGACTCGGGTAGCTTGTCTCTCGTCACTTCCTTGAACACTTGCTTAGTCTTGGCTTCAAGTTGTGCTGTTGGATTGGCAGGCAGTCTTTCGTAACTGTATGCCACTTCTCCAGTAAGTAAGATTTTCTCAGGAATCAGTGCCATACAGAAAGAGTGCAAAACATTCAGATCGAGACTCCTTAACGAGAGCATTAAGGATGCTTTTAGAACCAAAGCATATCTTGAAAGATGTCAAGAAAGAGACCATTCAGTGTTACAACATAGAGGTGGCAATGTACTTCAATGGATGAAAAAGGAGTGTAGACACATTTTTGAAGACACCATGGAGAGAGGACGTCTGTGCTTAGAGAGAAAGCTACAGCGGCTGATTGCGAAGCAATTACATCAAGAACCTCGTACTAATGTAAATTCTGAAAGCTCTCCTGGAGTCAACAAGCGCGTCACCAACCTATCTTCAGCCGCGCTTCCTGAAAATACGCTAAACCTGCTATCTAAGGGTCCGAAATTTGCTATGACTAATCATATTAACAATTCTACCTTACTTAAAGTGGAAGCTAGTGTAGAAAGGTTAGCCTACGGAAAGAGGTGGAAAGATTTTTCAAAGCGGAATTGCAACAGTAATTCCAGCGTCACCGGAGCAGCCCATCATGCCATCGGACCTGTTGCACGAAGATCTAGTGAAGGAGACAATCCACCTTTAGCGAAAGAAGCGGCCAAGAATAACAGCGATCAGGGGAACACAGAGATAACTGCCACCACAGCACCAAGTGGCATTCGAAGTGTGACAGATCAGCGTTCGCAAACCTCTTCCTCAAACTCAGCACAAGAAAACTCAGAAGGAAGGAAGAAGGAAAAGGAAGCGATGAACGAGGCCAGACTCAAACCTGAGTTTTATGCAAGGTATATTGACGACACGATAGGAGTTTGGACACATGGCTACGATCAACTGCGAACTTTCTTAGAGTATATGAACTCTCGTCACCCTACGATAAAATTCACCATGGAAGACAGTCACTCAACAGGAAAGATAGCCTTCTTGGACACCCTGATCTCTCTAGATTCAGAATGCAAGTTATCAACGGAACTGTATGTTAAACCGAACCACTCCGGAGTCATCATGCACTATACTTCAGCACACCCGATGACTACAAAAAAGAACATTATTCGCTCAGAATTCCGAAGAGAAAAACGGGTTTCATCAAACGGAAAAGCAGAAACATCTCTCCAGAAGATTCAAGATCTCTTCGAATCAAATGGTTACCCAAAACAACTTGTGAGACGCATGCGCCTAGAAATCACCTGTCCGCGTGTTCTACGACAGCGCCAACAGAAAACAAAATCTGATCTAGATGGTTATCTCACCCTACCATATATTGATGAAGCGATGTGTGCTAAAGTTAACAGGATTGTAAAAAAAGTCAGAACTAGATGTAAAAGTAGCATGGGAAAACAAAAATACTCTGAAGAACAGTCTTGTTTGTTCGGCCTTTTCGCCGCCTGAGTGCCCGTCTGGCAGAAGATTATGCAATGCTTGTCAGTCAGGTTTAAAGGGAAAGTGTCTAACGTCGGGTGTTGTGTATTGTGTAACGTGCGTACTATGTGAAAGGAAGGGCGATCATATATCTTACGTGGGTGAGTCACGACGGCCCATTCGATTACGGTTCAATGAACATGTTTTAGCAGCGAGAAACAAGACGCCAGACACTCCCATTGGTGATCACTTTATTTCGGTCCATGGTGACTATCGAATCCCGCGTAATGAAATACCTCTTTCAGTTCACATTTTGCAAAAAACAAAAGATCATCCCCATCGTAAGATATGCGAATCGCTCTTCATTCGTCAGTTGAAACCCGTCATGAACAGAAATATCTCCTCCTGGCGTATCATCTCATAACTATGTAATCACATGCACTTTAAACTTAGTCAAAGTTTAGACAACAGCTTGTGTTTTACTTATTTCGTTGAAAGTGTATACGAACAGATTGGCACGCTCATTGTCAGTAAAGTTTTTTTCGTCGACAGTTGCTGCTGGCAAGCTAATCGGTGTGTTTTTTAGGTTTTGTGTATGTGATCATGAGCCGTGCTCGAAAATTCATACAAAACATTAAATCATAAACTCAACTTTTGTAAGGAGGTCAAATAAAAGCTTTAAAATACGTATTATCCCAATGCCTTACATAACCACAGCGTTAAAAAGACTAAAAAATATTACGTTTAGATGACTTGAAATTGTTTGAACTGATACGGATCATTAGGGAGAGGGAAGAAGGGACACATACAGAATATCAGAGGATACAAAATCACTTGCACACCCCACACCCATCTGTAGGACGCCCCTCCACTGTCGCTGATGCCTCACTGTCCGACGGCTGTCGTCTCACAAAGAAGCGACGCACCACCAGGCCCTGTGCCCAAAGCTCGGGGTCCAGGACGTTATCACTAGATGGGTTCACAATGTCCAGGCGATAAGACTCGTAGCTGTCATATTTAGTCTTAAGCTTAATCGCAGTTACCTCATCAGCGCCCGTCTGCTCCATCACATACTCTTTGATGGCTATCTCACCGGTACCAGGCGGCAGTCGAGACATGAAGATGGAGAGGCGCTTCACGGCAGCTACCGCCTTAATCGGGCCGTTGTCCTGGAGCCGATCACCACCTTGCTGGTCGCTGACCTCGCCTGCTGAGGACCCGCTGCAGTGTGGGGCGAGGCACTCGGAGCAGCATCAGTGGTGGGTTTCCTTGGTGCGGGAGCCTTCGCTCGCTTCCTCCGATTGGCGATACTCCACTCCATGGCGTCAGAATCAGCCATAGCGTTGCGAACGACTTCTGAGTAGCTGGGTCCAGCTCCAGACGAACCTCCCTGCACCGGCGCTACGGGTGACCAGCACAGGTTTATCAGAAGAGCCCGATAGAGAAACATCGGTTACGCTTGCCGTGCAAGTAGCAGACACAGGGCTTCTGTGGTTAGAGAGAAGTCCCACTTCAACCTTTTTTTGAAGTCCCAGCCGTTACTGTCAGAATTTCCCGCACTAAATCCTTCAAATTCGCAATTTCCACGCCCTGCAGCTGCTGCTTACGCATGAGTGAGCTGATATCAATGCAGTCAATCGAGATAGTCGGAGCTTTGCGATATCAAGTGCTACACACCTGGGAAGAGTACTTCTGTCACACAGTACCAGCATCTTGACGATATCCTCCAAGTCATGCTTCTTTTTGTGCTGGCCACGTTTTGTACCAGCTCTTATCGATTCATCGACATGTTCACACAGAAGATTTTTCGCAGAATTAACTTTGCTGTCAGAGAAGTTCTCATTGACAATTCGAATCAGGGTATCAGTAGGTAAACTGTCAATCTTGGCCAACATGTAACACAACAGTTCGTTAATGATCAAGGCCATGGCAATGAACTTATCAAAAGTTGGTCACCGCCCCAAATTTTCAAATGCTTATTAGCAGGAAAATATCGAATTAAATTATATAATATTGCGGCCTTAGAAGTAAAATTACCTTATAGACAAAACTTGCTAATTTATACTCATATTAAGTTTTAAAATACTCCTAAATATGATCATACTCAAGGAGCAAGTTATTTTTCCAACATTCACTGCCAATGCACGTGACGCTATCACGCACGTGACGACGCACGTGACGACGCACGTGACGACTTTAGGAAGGGCCGTTCTTGTTTAACTAATCTTCTGGAGTTGTTGGATGTTGCAACAGATAGCTTTGATCAGGGTAAACAGCTTTGTATGTAGCTTTTCTTGATTTCAGTAAAGCATTTGACAAAGTCCCCCATACAAGACTGGGGTTGCAACTTAAAATTCATGGGATCAGGGGCAAGATTCTGGATTGGATAGAAACGTGGCTTTCAGGACGCCAGCAAAGGGTTATATTGAATGGGTGCCAATCACAATGGAAGGAGGTTCTCAGTGGGGTTCCACAGGGCTCAGTCCTGGGTCCATTGTTTTTTATAATATTTGTGAATGCAATTGAGAACAGTATAGACAGCCAAGCCTTGAAATTTGCAGACGATATAAAAGTTGTCAGGATTATTAGAGGAAAACATGATCAGGATGTTTTTCAATCAGATCTGGACAAGCTAGTTGAGTGGTCTGAAGCATGGCAGATGAAATTCAATTTGAGTAAATGTAAGATTATGCACGCTGGACGGGTTAGCAGTAAACATAGGTATGAAATGGGTGGGCAGAAAATGGAGCAGATTGAAAAGGAAAGAGATTTAGGTGTCGTGGTAAACAATATACTATCAGCGTCAGACCAGGTTGTAGAAGCTAGGAAAACGGCACTTAGAATGCTAGGGGCCATTAACAGAAATGTTTCCTACAAGAGTGAAAAGGTAATAACAAAACTGTATTGTGCATACGTTAGACCACATTTGGAGTATTGTGTACAAGCCTGGTCTCCAACATATGAGAAAGATTGCTGGTTGTTAGAAAGAGTTCTAAAAAGGGCAACAAAAATGGTTAATTGTCTTGGTAGTTTACCCTATGAAGATAGATTAAAGAAATTGGGTATGTTTTCACTTAGATATAGAAGGCTAAGAGGAGATATAATTGAAGTCTTCAAATTTGTAAATGGTCAGCATTCTGGATATTTAAAGGGAATGTTTGAGTTCAATAGGGAAAATCGAGGTAGAGGTCATCAGCATAAACTCATTATGAAACAAAGTAGGACTAGGCTACGACAGTCATTTTTCAGTAGAAGGGTTGTAGGACATTGGAATATGCTACCAGGGATGTCGCTGATGTAGTGACACTTGTTTCCTTCAAAATTAGATTAGATAAATACAATACAGAGAAGGGATTAGTTCATACATACTCGTGGGATTAGTCTTCTTTTATGCAGGTAGAGTAAGGTGATTTAAAGGGGCGAGACTGGTGGAAGGGGCGAGGGGTGCAACCTCGGATGGGCCCAAAAGGCTCTTTGTTGCACTTTTCTTTGATGTCTTTTATGTCTTTATGTCTAACACTCTGAGCGAACATTCAGATGTTAAAACAATGTGGTTCCCCTCTCGTAAGCTGAACCGGTGAACACCCAAAACTTAACCCGCGCACTGCAGGGGGTTGATTTCCACCCCTCCCCCTCTGGTTTTTCGCAGATAGCGAAAAAACGGAGGCGCTACACGCCGCCGG
>JAXIVJ010007693.1:15000-59403 GCA_036785665.1 Chirona hameri
TTCCACAAGAGCTGTTCATCTATGTAAGGCAAAGTTAGAAAACCGTCCTCTGTACCTGCCCTCCTTCCCTTTTGCCCCTTCCCCTACGTCTCTCGTCACCCCTCACCCTCTTCCATCCTCTCCCCTCCCCTTTCTGACCCATAATCGTTGAACTTATCTCAGTAATCTCTTTAAGAGTCTCGAAGCATACCCGTTTTCTAACAACAAGTTCCAGATTTTATTAACGCTTTTGTTCTCCTTTTGTTTACTTGACGAGTTGTTGTGAGCCACAGGCTCTCGCTTCCCGGCTTTCGACAAACTCTGAGTTTCGATCTAGAAGCACACGCCAGGACGCTGATTTGGCCCTCCTCCCGCGCGTGAGAACCGAAGCCGGCAAGAGACGCTTTTTATGCAGTGTAGCGCAGCGCTACAACGCGTTGCCGCCGGACCTGCGTGAGGCGTCTTTACCATCTTTTAAACGTCAGCTCGGTGATCTTTTACATGGTGTATGATGGGTGTCGTGTATGTTTATGTCGGTCGCTGTGTGAGTGTGTGTATGATCATGGAATGCATTTTAGTTTCTAGTATGCATGTTGCTGAGTGTCGTTTTTAACATGTATCTACCCTTTAACCGTGACGCGACACTCGTAATAGCCGTTGTATGCATCGGAGAGTGTTTTTACTGTCAATACATACATACATATGTCAACATATGTGATCAACCTATGTGGACAAAGAAAAAGCCATGTTAGACGTTAGAGACAGCTATGAAAGCATTGACAAAACCCAGTCTCTCATGTAGAAGCTAGAGCGAAACGAACCCTTTTGAGTACCACTAGGCAAGCTTCCTGAGAAAACGATTAAAGAACTGACCCCAAGACATAGTAGAGCACCCGTCTTTTATGGACCACCAAAGGATCACAAACCTTCAGTGCCCCTCAGGCCTGTCATATCAGCTGGCGGTGTCCCTACCGAAAAAAGCGTCCTGCCTGTTAGAAAGGATCTTGAAACAACTACTGAAATTTGTTCGAACTCATTTATGGAACACCTGGGACTTTTTACAAAAAGTTTCGGCACATTCACAACAGGAAGGGATACAAGAGGGTGGTATTTTCTTTAGCATAGACGTAGTAATATTTTTTTTTTTGTAATTTGTAAATTCGCACACGCACACGTACACGCACACGCACACGCACACGCACACGCACACGCACACGCACACGCACACGCACACGCACACGCACACACACACACACACGCACACACACACGCACACGCACACGCACACGCACACGCACACGCACACGCACACGCACACGCACACGCACACGCACACACGCACACGCACACGCACACGCACACGCACACGCACACGCACACGCACACGCACACATACACGCACACGCACACGCACACGCACACGCACACGCACACGCACACGCACACGCACACGCACACGCACACGCACACGCACACACGCACACGCACACGCACACACACACGCACACGCACACGCACACGCACACGCACACGCACACGCACACGCACACGCACACGCACAACTAGTTTGTTGAATTATCACATCTAGGTGCAATCGAGAAACAGCGACTATATCGACTCGACCATATATCGACTATCAATCGACTATAAGTGTCTCAGTTGGGCGCCATTGGAGAGGGAGCACATATTAACCCTTGGTTATCTTCCGAACCAATGATCGCATGCGGTTGTGAAAGGCGGCACTCGAAAGCTTTCAACAAGACGCCTCTAATGCACTCTCAAAATTCAAACAATGAATTGTAAGCATCGAAGCATAGCATTTGTGTAGGCAATATTGTTTTCCTTTTGACATCTTGTATTGCAATTTACTTGAAATTTTGACTTGCAATGAATTATTAACTAAAATTTATCTAATTTTCGTCCCAAACTGGTGTGTGGTAAGGTCACTAAATTGACTATACCTAAACAATCGACGAAACTGCTTCAGTTTTGCGAAGGGGACGTGGAAAAAGAAATTGATGTTCATGTCGATAGCATTAACGGTGTTTAGCTGTTGCGAGTGCTCGTCAGGGGAGCAATATTTGTCTCCCCAGTCAATGGCAGGTTAAAACACATACAAAGAAACTAAAACAATGTCTCCAAACAGACACGTGATTTCATGTGACAAAATAACCGCCATTTTTAAATCACATGAATGGAATAATCCCCATCCGTTTAACCGTCACATGAGCGGCACAGTGTTCACCCTGCCGATATAGGCACCCAGCTGATGTCTGCACCCAGCTGATGTCTGCCCCAGCTGATGTCTGTACCCAGCTGATGTCTGCCCCAGCTGATGTCTGCCCCAGCTGATGTCTGCCCCAGCTGATGTCTGCACCCAGCTGATGTCTGTACCCAGCTGATGTCTGCACCCAGCTGATGTCTACACCCAGCTAATGTCTGCACCCAGCTGATGTCTGCCCCAGCTGATGTCTGCCCCAGCTGATGTCTGCCCCAGCTGATGTCTGCACCCAGCTGATGTCTGCCCCAGCTGATGTCTACACCCAGCTGATGTCTGTACCCAGCTGATGTCTACACCCAGCTGATGTCTGCACCCAGCTGATGTCTGCACCCAGCTGATGTCTACACCCAGCTAATGTCTGCACCCAGCTGATGTCTGCCCCAGCTGATGTCTGCCCCAGCTGATGTCTTCCCCAGCTGATGTCTGCACCCAGCTGATGTCTGCCCCAGCTGATGTCTACACCCAGCTGATGTCTGTACCCAGCTGATGTCTGCACCCAGCTGATGTCTGCACCCAGCTGATGTCTGTACCCAGCTGATGTCTGCACCCAGCTGATGTCTGTACCCAGCTGATGTCTGCCCCAGCTGATGTCTGCCCCAGCTGATGTCTGCACCCAGCTGATGTCTGCCCCAGCTGATGTCTGCACCCAGCTGATGTCTGCACCCAGCTGATGTCTGCCCCAGCTGATGTCTGTACCCAGCTGATGTCTGCACCCAGCTGATGTCTGTACCCAGCTGATGTCTGCACCCAGCTGATGTCTGCCCCAGCTGATGTCTGCACCCAGCTGATGTCTGTACCCAGCTGATGTCTGTACCCAGCTGATGTCTGCACCCAGCTGATGTCTGCCCCAGCTGATGTCTGCACCCAGCTGATGTCTGCCCCAGCTGATGTCTACACCCAGCTGATGTCTGCACCCAGCTGATGTCTGCCCCAGCTGATGTCTGTACCCAGCTGATGTCTGCACCCATCTGATGTCTGCACCCAGCTGATGTCTGCCCCAGCTGATGTCTGCCCCAGCTGATGTCTGCCCCAGCTGATGTCTGCCCCAGCTGATGTCTGCACCCAGCTGATGTCTGCACCCATCTGATGTCTGCACCCAGCTGATGTCTGCCCCAGCTGATGTCTGCCCCAGCTGATGTCTGCCCCAGCTGATGTCTGCACCAGCTGATGTCTGCCCCAGCTGATGTCTGCACCCAGCTGATGTCTGTACCCAGCTGATGTCTGCCCCAGCTGATGTCTGCCCCAGCTGATGTCTGCACCCAGCTGATGCCTGTACCCAGCTGATGTCTGCACCCAGCTGATGTCTGCACCCAGCTGATGTCTGTACCCAGCTGATGTCTGCACCCAGCTGATGTCTGCCCCAGCTGATGTCTGCACCCAGCTGATGTCTGTACCCAGCTGATGTCTGCCCCAGCTGATGTCTGCACCCAGCTGATGTCTGTACCCAGCTGATGTCTGCCCCAGCTGATGTCTGCCCCAGCTGATGTCTGCACCCAGCTGATGTCTGTACCCAGCTGATGTCTGCACCCAGCTGATGTCTGCACCCAGCTGATGTCTGTACCCAGCTGATGTCTGCACCCAGCTGATGTCTGCACCCAGCTGATGTCTGTACCCAGCTGATGTCTGCACCCAGCTGATTTCTGCCCCAGCTGATGTCTGCCCCAGCTGATGTCTGCCCCAGCTGATGTCTGCCCCAGCTGATGTCTGTACCCAGCTGATGTCTGTACCCAGCTGATGTCTGCACCCAGCTGATGTCTGCCCCAGCTGATGTCTGTACCCAGCTGATGTCTGCACCCAGCTGATGTCTGCCCCAGCTGATGTCTGCACCCAGCTGATGTCTGCCCCAGCTGATGTCTGCACCCAGCTGATGTCTGCCCCAGCTGATGTCTGCCCCAGCTGATGTCTGCACCCAGCTGATGTCTGCACCCAGCTGATGTCTGCCCCAGCTGATGTCTGCCCCAGCTGATGTCTGCACCCGGCTGATGTCTGCCCCAGCTGATGTCTGCACCCAGCTGATGTCTGCACCCAGCTGATGTCTGCACCCAGCTGATGTCTGCCCCAGCTGATGTCTGCCCCAGCTGATGTCTGCCCCAGCTGATGTCTGCCCCAGCTGATGTCTGCCCCAGCTGATGTCTGCACCCAGCTGATGTCTGCCCCAGCTGATGTCTGCACCCAGCTGATGTCTGCACCCAGCTGATGTCTGCCCCAGCTGATGTCTGCACCCAGCTGATGTCTGCACCCAGCTGATGTCTGTCCCAGCTGATGTCTGCCCCAGCTGATGTCTGCACCCAGCTGATGTCTGCCCCAGCTGATGTCTGCACCCAGCTGATGTCTGCACCAGCTGATGTCTGCCCCAGCTGATGTCTGCACCCAGCTGATGTCTGCAGGCTGTGGCGAATGTGGGTCGCTCGGCCGCTGACGGCCGCCGGCTGCCTGCGGCGTCTGCCGCGCCACCACGGCGCCACGCGCCGCAACACGCGCGACTAACGGCGCCGCCGTGCCGGCCCTGCCGCAGTTGGAGACGTGTGTGAAGTCTGTGCGCTGTACAGACGTGTAACGGCGCCTCTGACACGTGATGATCGCACTGCTCGTGGGCGGGTACCTTTCGAGGAAGCTGCCGAGCGATGCCTGAAGGGGGGGGGATGTGTGGTCTGTCGTGTGTCGGTGTCACTTGAGGGGGGGGGGGGGGGGGGGGGGGCTGGTAACACGCCGTTTTACACCCAGGACGATTTACCAGAAGTTAAGAAGTCTTACTTCCACAACATCCGTATCTACTTGTAGAAATTGATGGTGTTGCGGAACAAAAAAAATATGATTGTGAGATTATCATAACCCGCGCCCCGGCGGCCCCCTGATACAACTTCGCCCTGGTGGGATTGAGGTCACCAGAGGTCATCAAAGGTCAGATTTTCTAGTTTTAGGACTTCGCTTTGAACACCCCCGAATGTCTCGAGAACTATGCTAGGTAGGAACAAACGGGAAACAAATCAAAAGCTTTTGAAAAATGCAATAGCATTGGTATGCTCAGATTTTAGCTCAGGTCAATAGTTAAAGGGATATTGCCACCTCGCGGGCCAATATGGAGTTTTTGGTGTGTATCGGTCGATTAAGCGTGTCCGATTTCACCTGCAAAATTTGGGTTCCAAAACTCCCCCCATTAGATAAACAAAAATACATTTGCACCACTTATGCTTGGCACACATTCCTAAAATTAGAGTTGTATCATCACTATTAAGAATCACTTCTTTGCGGACTGCTATTTTCTTTTGAATGTTGCAAACTCAACATCACCATTCCGTCAGTGAACTTTAAAATTAAAAAGCGTATGCAGTTAATTATATTTTCAACAACCTTAGCCTCTTTCATAATAAAACAGCAAGAATTGCTATGGCTCGACTTTGGGACCGTAGGAGATTTGTGACCAATACCTTATAACACAGACAGACTTTTCCAGGTCAAGTCAAGGCGAATTCGTACGCTTCGGCTTTGGGCGGGCGCCAATTCCACAGCCAAACTGGATGAGAGCGGCCATCATGAATCTAGTACTGGGCACAGCTGGGACCAACGTTTTGGAGTCAGAAATGAATACAAAATGCTTTGCCGATACACTGCTTTAGGTGCTGCAGGAGAAAGTTTGAGCCTGAACATACATGATTGTTGATCCCCACCATTCATTTAAGTTGCTTTTTAGAAATCCTCCGGAGGTGGAAATATCCCTTTGAGGCTCCAGAGGTTACCAAAGTTCGCGAGGACATTTTTGCCCCAAGTGTTTCGTGCATACCCTTGTATCGGTTACACATAGAGCAATAAGTGTAACATCATCGTATTTTTATCGTGAAGTCGCTTCGAAATATATTAATGGTGACCTGGTTAGGTCAAGTTCAAAACTTGATCTCAGGTCAAGGTCATTTGGTGACTCAGGTAGGTCATATTGCATATCAAGCGGCGCGACTTGATGAGACAAACACAGTGGTGTTATTTGCACGTCTCTATCTTAATTATATCAATAGTTATTAGCAAACAAAGTGCTGGTGACCTAAGACGACTTCACCTGACCTTGCAGAGGTCACTGAGCAACAACTGCACCAGGGTCATCAAGAATGAGCTAAAATAACATGATTCTGAAAGAATTTGCCTGATCCAATGCATATTTTCTGAATAGAAAGCATTTGTATATTTTCCCATTGACTTATAATGGGGAGGTCACGAATTTGACCAGACCTTAGGTCACCGATACACAAAATCCGAGATAGATGAATTGTAAGTACTAATTATCTTATGACATCCTGCAAATTTCAAATCTCTCGGACAAAAACAGTGGCTTTGGCACGACTACGAACATTTGTTGAGGAAGGTCACTTGACGTGACCTGGCGATCTGACCTGAGATGACTTGAGGTCAAATCTTTCATACAATGTGTGTAATTGATGCCCGAATAGGTGTAGCAAATTTGGCGGCGCTGCACATCGCCGTTTTTTTGCTATCTCCGAAAACCCCAGGAGGTGGGGGGGGGGGGCCAAAAGGACCCCACCTCCACCAGGGCAAGGGATACATGTTGGAGACCTTTGCAGAAATATTATCCAAATTAATTTCACTTGGCAATGCATTTAAGCAATGGATGTTATGCATTGGTTGGATGCAGCTGAATACCGCAACTTTGTATATACTATTGCATGTTTATCCCATATGGTGAGTTATACTAGAGCTGAGCTACACAAGTATTGGTTATGTGTTGGCACGTGTCCCGGAAACATCTCACTCAGCAGCAGTTGGTTATATACCTTCATCGGTACCACTGTTTGTATGCCATCTGGTTCTCTCTTCTCACAGCTTCAGACCGATTCTGCGCACTGTTCTCAGAACACTCGGCAGGACGCGGACCAGGTTCTCTCCCGCCTACGAGAACCGAAACGGAAAGCGGCGCCTGCCTTTGAGTCCGGTGGAATTATGCAACCGGCCGCCGCTGAAAATCTACGACTTCCGCTGCGGCTTCTCTAGCGTGTGGTGCCTTTTATTTAGAACTTTAGTTGCATGATGTTGATTTGAAGGTATGTGTTTCTATTGTATATGGTTTTAGTGTGTGCTGTATGCCGAGTGTCTTTAAACATGCTCGCTTCCCTTCAACTCTGACTCGAAATCCATCACATTATTTGTTCAGACCTGCAGTATGAAATAACTGAGATTGAGCCATGTCGCTACTTAGGTGTATGAACTGCATTAGTCCTGGGATTGGCTAACCGCGTGCAAGGGTCTCATAGGTCTCACTTAACATGAAAATAATTATAAAATCGCATTCTTTGTTAGAGAAAATATACAGAAAAAGCAACATCACGCATAAAGATGGTGACTGAAGCCACATATCTACCATTTTTTTTTGTACGAAATTCAGCTCATTTTAAGCTTTGAAATGACATAAGACTAACTGTCACAACAATGAGGTATTGCTGAAATATTGCAGTTGAAGGACCTGCAAAATATATTTATGGTTGATGGTAAATATATTTATATTGATTATTTTAGTTAAAAAAGCTGAGGCCTTGACCCGGCTTGCACAGCAAACATAATAAATAATACATTATAATAATACATTTAACTCATCTTTGCATTATCGGCGGTGGGTCAGCGAAGTATCCGCAGTGTGCCGGTGATGTGTCAGTAGCGTGTCGGTATTATGTTGGTGATGTGTCAGTAGCGTCTTGGTATTATGTTGGTGATGTGTCAGTAGCGTGTCGGTATTATGTTGGTGATGTGTCAGTAGCGTGTCGGTATTATGTTGGTGATGTGTCAATAACGTGTCGGTATTATGTTGGTGATGTGTCATTAGCGTGTCGGTATTATGTTAGTGATGTGTCAGTAGCGTCTTGGTATTATGTTGGTGATGTGTCAGTAGCGTGTCGGTATTATGTTGGTGATGTGTCAGTAGCGTGTCGGTATTATGTTGGTGATGTGTCAATAACGTGTCGGTATTATGTTGGTGATGTGTCAGCAACGTGTCGGTATTATGTTGGTGATGTGTCAGTAGCGTGTCGGTATTATGTTGATGATGTGTCAGTAGCGTGTCGGTATTATGTTGGTGATGTGTCAGCAACGTGTCGGTATTATGTTGGTGATGGGTCAGTAGCGTGTCGGTATTATGTTGATGATGTGTCAGTAGCGTGTCGGTATTATGTTGGTGATGTGTCAGTAGCGTGTCGGTATTATGTTGGTGATGTGTCAGTAGCGTGTCGGTATTATGTTGGTGATGTGTCAATAACGTATTAGTATTATGTTGATGATGTGTCAGTAGCGTGTCGGTATTATGTTGGTGATGTGTCAGCAACGTGTCGGTATTATGTTGGTGATGTGTCAGTAGCGTGTCGGTATTATGTTGATGATGTGTCAGTAGCGTGTCGGTATTATGTTGGTGATGTGTCAGTAGCGTGTCAGTATTATGTTGGTGATGTGTCAGTAACGTGTCGGTAATATGTTGGTGATGTGTCAGTAGCGTGTCGGTATTATGTTGGTGATGTGTTAGCAACGTGTCGGTATTATGTTGGTGATGGGTCAGTAGCGTGTCGGTATTATGTTGATGATGTGTCAATAACGTATTAGTATTATGTTGGTGATGTGTCAGTAGCGTGTCGGTATTATGTTGATGATGTGCCAGTAGCGTGTCGGTATTATGTTGGTGATGTGTCAATAACGTGTTGGTATTATGTTGGTGATGTGTCAGTAGCGTGTCGGTATTATGTTGATGATGTGTCAAAAGCGTGTCGGTGATATGTTGGTGATGTGTCAGTAGCGTGTTGGTATTATGTTGGTGATGTGTCAGTAGCGTGTCGTTGTTATGTTGGTGATGTGTCATTAGCGTATCGGTATTATGTTGGTGATGTGTCAGTAGCGTGTCGGTATTATGTTGGTGATGTGTCATTAGCGTATCGGTATTATGTTGGTGATGTGTCAGTAGCGTGTCAGTATTATGTTGGTGATGTGTCAGTAGCGTATCGGTATTATGTTGGTGATGTGTCAGTAGCGTGTCGGTATTATGGTGGTCATGTGTCAGTAACGTGTCGGTATTATGTTGGTGATGTGTCAGTAGCGTGTCGGTATTATGTTGGTGATGTGTCATTAGCGTATCGGTATTATGTTGGTGATGTGTCAGTATCGTGTCGGTATTATGTTGGTGATGTGTCAGTAACGTGTCGGTATTATGTTGGTGATGTGTCAGTAGCGTGTCGGTATTATCTTGGTGATGTGTCAATAGCGTGTCGGTATTATGTTGATGATGTGTCAGTAGCGTGTCGGTATTATGTTGGTGATGTGTCAGCAACGTGTCGGTATTATGCTGGTGATGTGTCAGTAGCGTGTCGGTATTATGTTGGTGATGTGTCAGCAACGTGTCGGTATTATGTTGGTGATGTGTCAATAGCGTCTTGGTATTATGTTGGTGATGTGTCAATAGCGTAACGGTATTATGTTGGTGATGTGTCAGTAGCGTGTCGGTATTATGTTAATGATGTGTCAGTAGCGTGTCGGTATTATGTTGGTGATGTGTCAGTAGCGTGTCGTTGTTATGTTGGTGATGTGTCAATAGCGTATCGGTATTATGTTGGTGATGTGTCAGTAGCGCATCGGTATTATGTTGGTGATGTGTCAGTAGCGTGTCGGTATTATGTTGGTGATGTGTCAATAACGTAACGGTATTATGTTGGTGATGTGTCAATAGCGTCTCGGCATTATGTTGGTGATGTGTCAATAGCGTATCGGTATTATGTTGGTGATGTGTCAGTAGCGTATCGGTATTATGTTGGTGATGTGTCAGTAGCGTGTCGGTATTATGTTGGTGATGTGTCAGTAGCATGTCGGTATTATGTTGGTGATGTGTCAATAGCGTAACGGTATTATGTTGGTGATGTGTCAATAGCGTCTTGGTATTATGTTGGTAATGTGCCAGTAGCGTGTCGGTATTATGTTGATGATGTGTCAGTAGCGTGTCGGTATTATGTTGGTGATGTGTCAGTAGCGTGTCGGTATTATGTTGGTGATGTGTCAGTAGCGTGTCGGTATTATGTTGGTGATGTGTCAGTAGCGTGTCGGTATTGTGTTGGTGATGTGTCAATAGCGTGTCGGTATTATGTTGATGATTTGTCAGTAGCGTGTCGGTATTATGTTGGTGATGTGTCAGTAGCGTGTCGGTATTATGTTGGTGATGTGTCAGTAACGTGTCGGTATTATGTTGGTGATGTGTCAGTAGCGTGTCGGTATTATGTTGGTGATGTGTCAGTAACGTGTCGGTATTATGTTGGTGATTTGTCAGTAGCGTGTCGGTATTATGTTGATGATTTGTCAGTAGCGTGTCGGTATTATGTTGGTGATGTGTCAGTAGCGTGTCGGTATTATGTTGGTGATGTGTCAGTAGCGTATCCGTATTATGTTAGTGATGTGTCAGTAGCGTCTTGGTATTATGTTGGGTGATGGGTCAGTAACGTGTCGGTATTATGTTGGTGATGTTTCAGTAGCGTGTCGGTATTATGTTGGTGATGTTTCAGTAGCGTGTCGGTATTATGTTGGTGATGTTTCAGTAGCGTGTCGGTATTATGTTGGTGATGTGTCAATAGCGTGTCAGTATTATGTTGGTGATGTGTCAGTAGCGTCTCGGTATTATGTTGGTGATGAGTCAGTAGCGTATCGGTATTATGTTGGTCATGTGTCAATAGCGTGTCGGTATTATGTTGATGATTTGTCAGTAGCGTGTCAGTATTATGTTGGTGATGTGTCAGTAGCGTGTCGGTATTATGTTGGTGATGGGTCAGTAGCGTGTCGGTATTATGTTGGTGATGTGTCAGTAGCGTGTCGGTATTATGTTGGTGATGTGTCAGTAGCGTGTCGGTATTATGTTGGTGATGTGTCAGTAGCGTGTCGGTATTATGTTGGTGATGTGTCAGTAGCGTGTCGGTATTATGTTGGTGATGTGTCAGTAGCGTGTTGGTATTATGTAATATGTTGGTGATGTGTCAGTAACGTGTCGGTATTATGTTGGTGATGTGTCAGTAACGTGTCGGTATTATGTTGGTGATGTGTCAGTAGCGTGTCGGTATTATGTTGGTGATGTGTCAGTAACGTGTCGGTATTATGTTGGTGATGTGTCAGTAACGTGTCGGTATTATGTTGGTGATGTGTCAGTAGCGTGTCGGTATTATGTTGGTGATGTGTCAGTAGCGTGTCGGTATTATGTTGGTGATGTGTCAGTAACGTGTCGGTATTATGTTGGTGATGTGTCAGCAACGTGTCGGTATTATGTTGGTGATGTGTCAGTAGCGTATCGGTATTATGTTGGTGATGTGTCAGCAACGTGTCGGTATTATGTTGGTGATGTGTCAGTAGCGTGTCGGTATTATGTTGGTGATGTGTCAGTAGCGTGTCGGTATTATGTTGGTGATGTGTCAGTAGCGTATCGGTATTATGTTGGTCATGTGTCAATAGCGTGTCGGTATTATGTTGATGATTTGTCAGTAGCGTGTCAGTATTATGTTGGTGATGTGTCAGTAACGTGTCGGTATTATGTTGGTGATGTGTCAGTAGCGTGTCAGTATTATGTTGGTGATGTGTCAGTAGCGTATCGGTATTATGTTGGTGATGTGTCAGTAGCGTGTTGGTATTATGGTGGTCATGTGTCAGTAACGTGTCGGTATTATGTTGATGATGTGTCAGTAGCGTATCGGTATTATGTTGGTGATGTGTCAATAACGTATTATGTTGGTATTATGTTGGTGATGTGTCAATAGCGTGTCGGTATTATGCTGATGATTTGTCAGTAGCGTGTCGGTATTATGTTGGTGATGTGTCAGTAGCGTATCGGTATTATGTTGGTGATGTGTCAGTAGCGTGTCGGTATTATGTTGGTGATGTGTCAGTAGCGTATCGGTATTATGTTGGTGATGTGTCAGTAGCGTATCGGTATTATGTTGGTGATGTGTCAGTAGCGTGTTGATATTATGTTGGTGATGTGTCAGTAGCGTGTCGGTATTATGTTGGTGATGTGTCAATAACGTGTCGGTATTATGTTGGTGATGTGTCAGTAGCGTGTCAGTATTATGTTGATGATTTGTCAATAGCGTCTCGGTATTATGTTGGTGATGTGTCAGTAGCGTCTCGGTATTATCTTGGTGATGTGTCAGTAGCGTGTCGGTATTATGTTGATGATTTGTCAGTAGCGTGTCGGTATTATGTTGGTGATGTGTCAGTAGCGTATCGGTATTATGTTGGTGATGTGTCAGTAGCATGGCGGTATTATGTTGGTGATGTGTCAATAGCGTCTTGGTATTATGTTGGTGATGTGTCTATAGCGTGTCGGTATTATGTTGGTGATGTGTCAATAGCGTGTCGGTATTATGTTGGTGATGTGTCAGTAGCGTGTCGGTATTATGTTGGTGATGTGTCAGCAACGTGTCGGTATTATGTTGGTGATGTGTCAGTAGCGTGTCGGTATTATGTTGATGTGTCAGTAGCGTGTCGGTATTATGTTGGTGATGTGTCAGTAGCGTGTCGGTATTATGTTGGTGATGTGTCAATAGCGTATTGGTATTATGTCAGTAGCGTCTCGGTGGTGTGTCGGTGGTGTGTTGGCGGTGTGTCGGTGGTGTTTCAGGTTGTACAGCTGCAGTGTTTCGGTGGTGTTTCAGGTTGTACAGCTGCAGTGTTTCGGTGGTGTTTCAGGTTGTGCAGCTGCAGTGTGTTGGTGGTGTTTCAGGTTGTACAGCTGCAGTGTGTCTTTGGTGTTTCAGGTTGTACATCTGCAGTGTGTCGGTGGTGTTTCAGGTTGTGCAGCTGCAGTGTGTCGGTGGTGTTTCAGGTTGTACATCTGCAGTGTGTCGGGTGTTGTTTCAGGTTGTACAGCTGCAGTGTGTCGGTGGTGTTTCAGGTTGTACAGCTGCAGTGTGTCGGCGGTGTTTCAGGTTGTGCAGCTGCAGTGTGTCGGTGGTGTTTCAGGTTGTGCAGCTGCAGTGTGTCGGCGGTGTTTCAGGTTGTGCAGCTGCACTGTGTCGGTGGTGTTTCAGGTTGTGCAGCTGCAGTGTGTCGGTGGTGTTTCAGGTTGTGCAGCTGCAGTGTGTCTTTGGTGTTTCAGGTTGTACAGCTGCAGTGTGTCGGTTGTGTTTCAGGTTGTGCAGCTGCAGTGTGTCGATGGTGTTTCAGGTTGTGCAGCTGCAGTGTGTCGGCGGTGTTTCAGGTTGTGCAGCTGCAGTGTGTCGGTGGTGTTTCAGGTTGTACAGCTGCAGTGTGTCGGTGGTGTTTCAGGTTGTGCAGCTGCAGTGTGTCGGTGGTGTTTCAGGTTGTGCAGCTGCAGTGTGTCGGTGGTGTTTCAGGTTGTACAGCTGCAGTTCAAAATTGCCGCTGGGTCGGGATGGTCCGGCAGCAGCGCTGGCCCGGCCCGGCCCGGCGGCAGGTAACGGACCGGTCGGCTGGTCGGTCGGTGGTGAGGCGGGCCGCCGCCGCCGTCCGGCATCAGGTCACTACGCGGCCCCAGAGCGGACGGCAGCGCAGCGGTGAGCGGACGGTGCGGCGCAGCGCAGCGGTGAGCGGACGGCCGCCGGTACCGGTGTGCACAGGTGAGCCACGCTTCCGGGTCCCACTGCCGGGCATGGGGCGCACTGGTCTGACCTGACGGGCCTCGGCAGACTCCGCAGGGCTGAGGACCAGTTGGGGAGGACTGCGGGGCGAGAAACGTGGTGGGAGGACTTGGTTGGGACTGAGGAAGGCTAGGGTAAAGTATGTAATGTGTTTGGAAAATAACTCGGGCCAATTATGTAGCCAAAGAGGAGCCGGAAATGATCTTAGACAAGATGCAGAGGGTCAGGGAGGGCGTTTTATATTGACCGGTGTATGTTTTAAACAATCATGAATACATATTGGGACGTATTTCGGGTAGCCCTGCATGGGGACCGGAAAGTATTGCCAGAGATTCCTCATAGGGTCCACAGAAGAACTTCAGGGACACCTTGAAGGAGGGTCAGAGAAAAACTGGAAAATTCTGGCTATGAAACGAAGCATTATTTTTGGAAAATCTCTCTGTAATTCGTATTTGTCCTCACGAACATAGGTACTACGTGACAGTGAGACTCTGGTCCAAAATCTACTGAAAAAAACTTGCTTTTGTATTTTTTTTGTAAAGAAATTCAAAGCAGCCATGGCTGAAGCATATTTTCATAAAATATTAAGCAATTAAAAAACACAGCCATTTAATAAAGTAAATGCATAAATGCTAAAACCTCAGAAAATATGCATCAGGTCAATTTCGCAAAAATGTAGTTGCACAAGCGTTTGTCAGCGACAGGTTACCGACCCAAACCGGATACTGGATTTGACCGTATGCTGGCTCAGAAGACTGGAACTAATTGCTGACCACAGGGTGTGGGGCAGTGGAATCAGGGTGAGGGGGACCAGAGCCAGGACCATTAGGAATTCCCCACACAGGATTACTGACGCCGGTGAAATTCTGGTGTGTGATTTCGACACAGCCAAGCACAATGCTGTCTGTAATCTGCAGTCTAACGAGATTGTGGTATATTTTCATTTCAGGGACTCCTGATGGTTGCTTGGCTTGGCTGCATTATTCAAGCTCTGTGTAGCTGAACATGTTCTTGTAAATGCATGACGGCACCATTTGTGAACCCGCCCTGCCTCTCACCAGGATCTTAGTGACTGGTCAGAGCCGCTGACGCATGTCCTAACAATCGGGTCATTTCGCCAGGATTCGGCACCGTCCGGGTCAGGAGCGCAGTTCCGGCGAGCGGCACCCGTGACGTAGCTGACACACCAGTGACGTCACCACGTGACGGAGACCGGCCGAGGGGCGTCACTTTCTCGGCGCGTCCGCCAGTGGCTGGAGCGGAGCCGAGCCGAGCACTGAGGACATGTCAGCCAGCCGAGCTCTGACGCTGCTGTTGCCGCTGCTGCTGCCGCTGCTGCTGCTGACGGTGGCGGCGGCGGCAGGAGGCCCCGGAGGGCCAGAGGTCGCCGTGGAAGCGTCTGGTGATGGCCCGGACGCAGTGGAGGTGGCACAGATGGGGGAAGTGGCCGATGACAGTGGAGACGCGGCAGAGCTGGCCGACGAAGGACTGATGAGTGCGGAGCCGGCCGGGCTCGCGGCGGCGGATGAGGCACACCGGCACGACCTGGCCACCCGGCCCAAACAGGCCAAACGTACTGATGACGTCATCCGGCCCGAGCAGGAACTGCGACCTCAGCTGCGGCCCAGCAGCTCAAACAGCGGCGGCGGATTCATCGCAAGTAAGGCCACATACCATGCCCCGGGGGTGACACGCACGCTCACCAGCTATCGATAGCCACAAAAACATTAACAATAACAATTACCAAACTCACGTGTTGAAATTCAGCGGTTGAGGCTTCTATGTTTTAGCATTTTTGTTTAAAATGGGTGGTTCGATTTTTGACATCGTCATTAAAGCATCATGATATTGATCAAAGGTCATTGTGAATCTGCTGCAGGCCACCCCACATACTTCGCACAGTGTGGATGGGCTGGCCACAATATGGTTAGTTCACCAGGTCGAATAACAAGTCATTGTTATTCATAAAAACCCGGAAGCGGTGGGGCGTCAAAGGGCTGAAGGGATTCTTCCACCTGTCATGACGACCCCTTTACACCGGGAACAATCGAATGTTTTCCAAAAAGTCTGGCCCTATCAGGGTCATCTTAATTGCTTTCTCACAAAACCATAGGAGGGTTGCCCTGTGAGTCTTGTTTGTTGTTATCACTAGGGACAGGGCAGCATATTTCGCGTATGTTTGTGCGATAACTTTAAACCATGGGAGACTTCATTGGAGAGGTTGATGCTAGCGGAGACTTCAACTAAGCAGTTGAGCGCTAGCGGAGACTTCAACTAAGCAGTTGAGCGCTAGAGGAGACTTTAACTAAGCAGTTGGGTGCTAGCGGAGACTTCAACTAAGCAGTTGGACGCTAGCGGAGACTTCAACTAAGTAGTCGGGCGCTAGCGGATAATTCAACTAAGCAGTTGAGCGCTAGAGGAGACTTCAACTAAGCGGTTGGGCGCTGGCGGAGACTTTAACTAAGCAGTTGGGCGCTAGCGGAGACTTCAACGGGAGGCGAGCCTTAACGGAGACTTTAATTCGTCATGGGACATAGCACCATGACAATAACGTTTGAAGAGTTGCCACTTACACCATTTTCTGATGAATAGACAGCAGTACTTTGGCAATGCTAGGAGACAAAAAGTGGAAAGTATGAAATGCATCGTAAGTATGGCTTTGTTTTACATATTTCATGCATGGTCGTGAAGAAGTCGAGCTCTAGTTTTTGACAAAACGTTCAAACAATGCAGCTAGGAAAAGCACTTCTTCCCTGATGTATGTCACCAAATTTATAACATGCTACGTTAGTTAATGTATCCAGCTGCATTCAATGTTTTAAAAACAGACAATAAATTTATATAGCCTCGCCCAATTTCGGGAAAATGTTTTCTAAGAGATTTACCAGACTTAGTTCATCGCAAGTGCATACTTGCGTCCAAAACTTCTCGGCATATATGTGGCAATTGTATATTTAAAATATTAACATACGATTCAACATAGTTTAATGCAGTTTTCCTGGACACAAGTGTGTGTTCACAAAGGTTCATGACGTCCTAAACACAGTTTGGTATCTCCTGTTGCTCAAACATGACGGTGACTACTTGTTCCGAATTGAAATGCAGTGGAGGTGGCACAGATGGGGAAATACATACAACTATATGCAGACACTTTTATGACCGAAATGCAAGCCATCGCCAAGTTTTCACCTTTTGGTGCTATGTTCTACGTAAATATCCTTAGCCAACGTGTACTAGATTATCTTAAGCCAAAGAAAATGGCCGACACGCTGAAATTGCTACTGTTGCATGCTGAACAGTTTGCAGTTTCGTATGTATCAGCTTACATTAGGGTTTTAAGGGTTTTTAAATTAAATAAATGTCGAATTATCAATTAGGTACATGACGCATTATATGCATATGCCTTCAAGACATCGTATTGAGATTGTGATGTATCGCTTTAGTGTTATTGATACTATTTGGTTTATCATCAAGGATTCTGGTAAAATTTCCTTTTGTAAAAACTCGTCTTATATAAAAATCAAATTATGCTATAAAGAGCATTGATTTTACGCATTTTGATAAATGTGTAGGTAGAGAGAAAAATGTTAAAATATTTGGAAATAGCATAAGACGCTTAGGCGTTTAATCTCATGATTTATGGTTTCTTAGCATCAAACCCTGCTCATAAATGGGTGTGTCGTCAAAATTGTGGCCCTAAAATATACTAACACAGCAAGATAAGCTAACCTACCTTTTGCGTCACTGTGCGTTTGAGAGCGGTGGTGGGTGCTAACCTACCTTTTGCGTCACTGTGCGTTTGAGAGCGGTGGTGGGTGCTAACCTACCTTTTGCGTCACTGTGCGTTTGAGAGCGGTGGTGGGTGCTAACCTACCTTTTGCGTCACTGTGCGTTTGAGAGCGGTGGTGGGTGCTAACATACCTTTTGCGTCACTGTGCGTTTAAGAGCGGTGGTGGGTGCTAACATTTTGAGAGGCACATGTACTTATGCAATACAATTAGGTCATGATACATCGCTGTCGTAAAATAGCTGCCACGGTCTCGGTCACGATTCACGATCGCAGAACCGTCAACACTTATGTGACGAGTCTGCAGGTGCTAGGACTGTTTGCCTCCAAAAGCTCAGGCCGGTCTTACCGAATATATTATGCAAATCAAACGAATTAACAATTCTGCTTTGCGTTCCGAGCCAAAAGGTCGTCGTCCTGTTTTGACCTGGGTCCCTCTGCGCTGCTCTCTGAGTTTTGTACATGAAAACAATGCGCAATTATGCAAAAGGTGCAACGTTGCCATCCCACCTCCTAGAGCTCTCTCACATATACCACAACTACAACTATTGTTGTGTCTTTGCACACAGCATTAACGCAGCTTTCAACACCAACACCTGCCCACCATTCGGTTTCCTTCGCAACACACACCTGTCAGCGTCCTCTGCACGTATCAGCGACCTTCAAAGCGGCTGCGTGGCGTCGGCAGCGGCGCAGTGACGGACCGGGTGCGGGCACGTGAGCTCCTGCCGGTCGCCGCGGCCACCTCCTCGCGCCACAACTGTGTCAGAGGTCACTGCCCTCAGCCGGACGGCGCCGCGCGAGCGCGCGACCAACGGGTTCGCCATAATCTATGCGGGGCGCGAGCTGACGGAGGCGCGCGGTGGCGGGCGGCGGCGGGCGGCGGCGCGGTGGCGGCGGGCGGCGCGCGCGGTGCTCGACGCCTAAGGATGAATGGCATGCCGAGCGGAGGGCGACGACCTCAGCTGACGACCTTGCGGCCTGCCCGCGCCCGGCAGCCACCGTGGCCGAGCCACGCGTTCACCGGGTCACAATCAGCATTCTGGCGGCGCGTGGCAGCCGGGGGCGGTGAGGCGCCAGAGATGCGCGTCGGGAGAAGCGAGCTGGGCGATACTCGCCGGCCGCTGTCTGCCGCTGATATGGCTGACGATCACGACACGAGTCCCTCCGGCTGCCGGTTACCTCTGACAGTCACGCGCCTTTGGATGTCACTGTCAATGATGTCAGTCTGTCTGTCACTGCTGACGACAGTCTGTCTGTCACAGTTTCTGACAGCTCCCTGTCTGCCTCTGTGTGACCGGCTCGCCCCACCTGACTCAGCTCTCTCCGGGCGCGGGAAGCCCGGCTGTCGGGACGGTCAGGCCTGGTTGGCTGCTGCCCTGCCCGGCTGTCGGGGCGGTCAGGCCTGGTTGGCTGTTGCCCTGCCCGGCTGTCGGGGCGGTCAGGCCTGGCTGCCTGCTGCCCTGCCCGGCTGTCGGGGCGGTCAGGCCTGGTTGGCTGCTGCCCTGCCCGGCTGTCGGGGCTGGTTGTCAGGCCTGGTCGGCTGCTGCCCTGCCCGGCTGTCGGGGCGGTCAGGCCTGGTTGGATGCTGCCCTGCCCGGCTGTCGGGGCTGGTTGGCAGGCCTGGTCGGCTGCTGCCCTGCACCGCCTGCTGAGATTACATGACATTCAGCCGCCGGCTTACAGCGCGCAGCACAGCGGAAATGGCTGTCGGCTGGATATAGGTCAGCGGAGAACTGGAGCCGGGTTGGGCCGCCTGCTGGCGCCACGGAGAGGCCAACAAACTGTGGACATGTGTTCCGAGAAACGGGCCGTGTCCAGGGGAATGGAGACCGGTTTATGCTATGTTGATGTAATTGGTGAGTGGAAGCTTAGTAATTATTATCGCCGTTTTAATTCCTTCAGCGGCCCCAGTCTTTTCAACTAGCCCCGTTTAAGGTAGCTGCACTGAGTAATCAAGCACCAGTCAACCTTACAATCTACATATCAGAGCCCAGTCTGCTGACGAGACAGCCGGTCAGTATTAGCAGCCGCGGCTAAAGCACCAGTCAACCTTACAATCTACATATCAGAGCCCAGTCTGCTGACGAGACAGCCGGTCAGTATTAGCAGCCGCGGCTAAAGCACCAGTCAACCTTACAATCTACATATCAGAGCCCAGTCTGCTGACGAGACAGCCGGTCAGTATTAGCAGTCGCGGCTAAAGCACCAGTCAACCTTACAATCTACATATCAGAGCCCAGTCTGCTGACGAGACGGCCGGTCAGTATTAGCAGCCGCGGCTAAAGCACCAGTCAACCTTACAATCTACATATCAGAGCCCAGTCTGCTGACGAGACAGCCGGTCAGTATTAGCAGCCGCGGCTAAAGCACCAGTCAACCTTACAATCTACATATCAGAGCCCAGTCAGCTGTCAAGATAGCCGGTCAGTATTAGCAGCCGCAGCTAAATGCTAGCCAACCCCCAGCCAAACCCCAACAAAAGCCCATCCAAACCTAACCAAACCTCAACATCAGTCAAACCAAACCTAACCAAACCTCAACATCAGTCAAATTAAACCTAACCAAACCTCAACATCAGCCAAACCAAACCTAACCAAACCTCAACATCAGCCAAACAAAACCTAACCTAACCTCAGCATCAGCCAAACCAAACCCGGTAAAGCTCCAAACCCCTGTTAGATCACAGATAAACTAAAAAATGTGAACCAAAGCGAGCCAAACACCAGTCAACATCCATTGAGCCCCAGACAACTCCAACCAGGCCCCAACAACTACACCCAGTCCCAGTCAGCTCCAACAAACTCCAACCAGTCCCAGGCAACTCCAACACCTGTTTCAGACAACTACAACCAGTCCCAGTCAACTCCAACCAACTCCAACCAGCCCAAGACAACTTTAACCAGTCCCAATCAACTCCAACCAGTCCCAGTCAGCTCTAACCAGTCCCAGACAGTTCCAACCAGTTCCAGTCAGCTCCAACCAGTCCCAGACAACTCCAACCAGTCTCAGACAGATCCAACCAGTCCCAGTCAACTCCAACCAACTCCAACCAGCCCAAGACAACTTTAACCAGTCCCAATCAACTCCAACCAGTCCCAGACAGCTCCAACCAGTCCCAGACAGTTCCAACCAGTTTCAGTCAGCTCTAACCAGTCCCAGACAACTCCAACCAGTCCCAGACAGCTCCAACCAGTCCCAGTCAGCTCTAACCAGTCCCAGACAGTTCCAACCAGTTCCAGTCAGCTCCAACCAGTCCCAGACAACTCCAACCAGTCTCAGACAGATCCAACCAGTCCCAGTCAACTCCAACCAACTCCAACCAGGCAACAGCCAGACCCCAAGCAAACCTAAGCCAAACCCCAGCCGACCCCAGTCATGCGCCAACCCCCCCGCCTGCTACCACCGCCTCTTCGGCGGCCGGTCTCGTGCGTCAGCCAGACGAGTCGTGCCTCCCGTGACTCGTTCTGCCGCTTCGCACGGCCCGCCCCTCCCACCGTGCCAACACTGTACTGCAGTGTTTCAACTTTCGCTCTTACGTCACATGTTGTGTCGTGTTTTGTGACGTATCGCCTTGTCGTACCGGGCCGTCCTGCTCCGTACCGCTCCGCAATGCTCCGCTTGCCACCAATGCAGGTCGCCGCGCCGCCGCGCCGCCGCCCCACCGGTCGTGGAGGCGGGACGGAGCTGTGTTGCGAAACCGGCGGCGGTCGTGTAACAACCGTGACGTTCCGCCAGCGGTGGCGGCAAAGGCGGCGCGACTGAGGCAATAGCGGCGCGACTGAGGCAATAGTGGCGAAAGGGTCAGGCTCTGACCGTGAGTCAGTTGTTGGGTGACCGGTATGCGTTATTGCATAGCCGGGTATCCGTTTTCTGTAACCACCGGTCACCGGATGTAGTGACTGGCATCTAGCCAGGAACCATTACGCTTACGTAAGAGTGCATAAAGAAAGTACACGCAAAGTAATGTGCATCATAATTTGTCTACTGTATAACAGCATTGCGATATTTATGCTACAGTATTAAAGACAAACTGTTCACAAAGATTTTGTTGTGAAGTTCGGCATGGGAAAATTGCTGGTGTTGACATGAGTTGCGTTTTTGAGGCGTGACACTTTTACTGAACGATGCTACACTTGCCCTTACACTTTGTAAACAACAAACTCCTCTCCCTCTCTCCCTCTCTCCCTCTCTCCCTCTCTCCCTCTCTCCCTCTCTCCCTCTCTCCCTCTCTCCCTCTCTCCCTCTCTCCCTCTCTCCCTCTCTCCCTCTCTCCCTCTCTCCCTCTCTCCCTCTCTCCCTCTCTCCCTCTCTCCCTCTCTCCCTCTCTCCCTCTCTCCCTCTCTCCCTCTCTCCCTCTCTCCCCCTCTCTCTTACTCTTGTTTTCACCATAGCCAGCTTTATTCGACGAAGAGACACAACTCATCAACGTCTTTAGAGCGTCCGCTACACCACAGACATGTTGAAGTTTCTGACGCCTGATGTGTGCAGTGCGACAGACACTGCCGCCTGCTGTGACTGACGTCTGCTGTGTTCTCGCTCTCCTCCGACAGACCTGTTCCGACTGACGAGGCCCGAGGAGAGCAGCGGCTGCCCCGGAAGCTGTTACCACGCCCTGGCCGCGCTGATCCAGTGTGATAAGGTGCTGGACGACAAGCCGTGTCCGCAGCCGTCCATGCGCTGCTGCGTCACCGAGGAAGAGGCTCCCGAGCAGCAGCAGCAGCAGCAGCAGCAGCAGCAGGAGACACAGACGTCCACACCAATTATGGTGCCCACGCCGAAGGTCACAAAAACAACAGAGAAGGCCACCACAACGCGGAAGGTGAGAAGTGCGGAACTTCCAAAGGGTGGTGCCAAAGCATGGGTGGATCTAGGGGGAGGGGGAAAAGGGGCTATGACCCCCAAAAACACCTGAAATCGGAGCAAAATTGACACATTTCCTAATATAGAAAACAATCTAAGCAATTTTTATGATTTTTTTTAATCAGCTCTCAATGCATGAGTATGCGAAATCCGATGAACTTTCAGAATTGTGTGATATTTTTTGGATTTGTCCCCCCCCCCCACCCCAAAAAAAACGTTCTGGATCCGTGTTTGTGCCAAAGAATACATTGCTGAGAACTAATTGGTTATTACCAGTGGTGTCACCACCAGTCACGTATCCAGGATTTCGTACAGGGGGGGGGGGGGGGGGGGGGGTGGCGCCTCGAAAGGGCCCCTTCCCGAGCATTGAAAGAGCCCCCTTCCCATGCGTTACAAGGGCCAAACAAAACGGATGAAAAGGCACGTTACACGGATGGAAAATGCAGTATGACAGGTATGGCATGGGCCATACTAACTTTTAGGAGCTGGAATTACCAAACTGCCATATCAACTTTGGAACCAGCGACACCAATTTGGAATCAGCTATACCAACTTGAAATATTTTCAAGCTCGAGACCTGGAACTCTTAAACAAATCGTGCCGCGGAGCGGCGCGAACATTTTGAGTCTTATGCCCTGGATATGCTTTCTCATCAATGCGTCGCATTGTGTATGGTGCGGACCTCTAAAAATGTTATATTGTGCGTTTAAAAGCGCGGTAAAAAAGTGTTAAAGTGAACTATTTTGCCCAATTATATAGTAAAGTAGCAACGTAACACATAAATGCGCCGAGAAACGGGGGATTTTTTTATTTTCTAACCCGCATATAATTTAATGTGTGTTAAATTGCGCCGTGGAGCGGCGCAAAAATTTAGAGTTGTATTCCCTGGACAACTGCATTCTTACTGTTGAAAGGCCCAGGGTCCCTTCAGATCGTTTAGGTGCCCTCCGACCTTTTCAACGCCCTTCCGACCTGTTGAGGGACCCATCTGGGATCCGCGAAGCGAAAAGACATGATGTGGAGTGGGTGATATATATATATATATATATATATATATATATATATATATATATATATATATATATAAAATAAAAGGATGGTGCGGACTTACAAGAAAAATTACTTTTAAAGAAAAATTACAATCGGAGCTTTCGGGTATATTGTAACACCCTGACGAAGGTTGTTACAATATACCCGAAAGCTCCGCTTTTAATATGTTTATTGTGGAGTAAGTTCTCTTTGTATTTAATCTTCATCTGGGATCTCTACGTACTTTTGGCCCTTCCGGTCTGACCAGGGACTCTTCTGACCTTCAAAGAACCCCCTCTTGTGTGTCAAAGGGCCTATTCGGCCTGTTAAGAGGTCCTTCCGACCTGACCAGGAACTGCACTGGATGCCTTGTCGCCCTGCTTACATGCTCAGGGGCCCCTCTGACATACCCAGGAGCCCCTCAAGTCTGGCTAGGAACTCATCCGGCATGTTCAATGGCCCTTCCGACCGGTCCAGAGACCCTTTCGGTCTAGCCAGGGGCCCCTCTGACTTGCCCAGGAGCCCCTCCGATCTGCCCAGCGACTGTTCTGGTCGGACTGCGCTGACTGCTTTGTCGCCCTGCCGACATGCTCAAAGGGCCCTCCGACCTGCCCTGGGACCCCTCCGTGCTGGCAAGGTGCCATTTTGGCATGTTCAGGGGCCCTTCTTACCCGCCCAGGGGTCTTTTCGGTCTGATCAGAGACCCCTCCGATCTGCACAGGGGCCCTTTTAAATTTCCAGGAGCCCTCTGGTCTCTCAAGGGCCCTCCAGCCTTCTAAGAGGACCTTCCGACCTGGCAAGGGACTGCGCTGGTTGCTTTGTCGCCTTGCGACATGCTCCGAGGGCCCTCCGACCTGCCCTGGGGCCCCTCCGTGCTGACTAGGGGCCCATTCGGCATGTTCAGGGGCCCTTCTGACCCACCTAGGGGCCCTTGATGTCTGGTCAGGGGCCCTTCTGATTTGCACAAGGGCCCTTTTAACTTGCCAGGGGCCCTCTGGTCTGTCCAGGGGCCCTCCAACCTACTCAGGGGCCCTTATAACCTGGAGAGGGACTGCGCTGGCCGCTTTGTCGCCCTGCCGGCATGCTCAGGGGCCTCTCGATCTGCCCAGGGGCCCCTCTGTGCTGTCCAGGGGCCCATTCGACGTGTTCAGGGGGCCCTCTGACCCGCTCAGGGGCCTTTTCGGTCTAACCAGGGGCCCATCTGGCATGCACAAGGCTCTTTTGAACGTCCAAGGGGCCCTCTGGTCTTTCAAAGAGTGCCCTGGTGGCCCTAAAGGGTCTCTGAAGGGGCCTCTGAAGTGCTCTAAACTCTCTAAAGACCACGCTTCGCGTGGTGAGGAGTCCATGATACTGCGCTTCGCGCAGTCGCGCGCCGAAAAGGGCCCTCGCCCGCCGAAAAGGGCGCTCCTGGCCTCCAGGTTGTATGTGTGGGGGGGGGGGGGCGCACCCACTGCCCCCCCCCCCCCCCCCCTTGGCTACGTGCCTGGTTAACACCTATCAAAAGTCAGGGGGAGTGGTGGGACGGCATTGTTCTAAAGGCGATTCATTCCACACAACGTCAATAGACTTAATTATCAAACCGGAAACAAATGAGGGACGCGTCTCCCGCTCACCCCATTTTCGTCGTCCATGGTTCTTTATTTTCAAGAAAAGAATATGTGATAAATGCTATACATATAATATCGTATAATATTTAACCCTCGCCCTACGGGAGCTTTTTCACATTCGCCCTACAAACAGGGGGGCCTGACAGGCCCCCCTGTTAACTTCCAAACCAAGAAACTTAGAGCAATGCAGTAAGAACCAGCATGTTGCCTGTCATGAGAAAAGTCTAACAGTATGCGATATTTAGGTTTCAGATCAACGGGTGACTTTCCAGGTCAAATGAATGACCTCGGATTTACCACGTCCAGAACAGCGATTTTCCTCTTCAGAAAACCTCAAAATTAGAAATTGATAAATGTAAATAAAAAGGCATGTTCCTAGACCAGTTTTGGCTTAGAAATACAGAAAAGGTAATTATTTGTTCGTATCTTGTCAAAACAGTCAAAAAAAGTTGTTAAAAAAAATGACGTCATCAGTTTCTTACACTTAGGGAGCTCAGTCAAAAATGAAGACATTGCTTTGCAATTTGGTATGGATATTGGCCATACTCAGTTCTCTCACATATATTCCGGTTTTTCTAATATCTATGAACATTTTGATTTTGTGGGGATTTTCCCCAAAAAAATAAGTTTTTTATTTTAGGGGTAAAAAAAACAAATTTTGCAAATCTGAGATTGCTATTTTAAAGAAAATGCCATTTTGTATCTTGGGTGAAATGCGTTTGCAATTTGCTTTAAAACTCTGTTTTCTACGATTTTTCAAATATTTCTCATTTTTTTGACCAACATGACGTCATCAAAACATGATTATCTCCTAAACTGCTTAACCAATTTAAATCAAATTTTTACAGCATACGTATAATTGTTGTAAACTCAGCTATCGAAAATTTCAGGAAGATGCACTGCATGTGTAAAAAGTTATTCAAGAAAAACCTCAGGGTTAAAACGGGGGTGGGGCCTGTCAGGCCCCACACCCCCGTAGGGCGAGGGTTAAAACTTACCTTTAATTATATTTTCACTCAATCCTCACATAATATTTGAAGGAGGATATCTTCGATACAAAGTATTGTGTGAACTTCAGGCATCAAATCACACACCTACAATATACTACAAGGTTGTCCTTTCTAAAAAAAAAATGACACAACGCTTTCGGTTTGATATGTCTCGCTTCTTTCGTGGCATGATGGATGCAAATTTTATCAAGCCTCAGTGACAAGATACGACGTATTAATTAATCGCATGTCCCGTCCATTTGAGGAGCCGGAGACGACGCCGTCTCCTCCTACCACTGAGCCGCCGTCGGTGTCGGCGACCACCCCCACCCCGGCTGTGACCCGCGAGCGGCCGGACTCCCTCTCAGACAAGATGGACACGGGAGAGACGCAGCTGATCGACGGACTGCCCCGGCCACAGCCCTACTCGGAACAGTCGGCCACCAGTGAGTACAACACCTCGGTGAGATCTGTCGAGCTGCGACATGGACAGTCAGTCTGCTCAGGCTACCATAAATTACCCTGTCAATAGTTGAACACGATAGCGATAATGCAGCAATTCCCCAGCTGTATTGATAATCTTGATTAAATGTCCTCCGTTGATGTGGCTGACAGTCGCAGCAACAGGTGACAAACTACTGACCACATGGATTATGCACTGCCATCTACCGATCTTTTACCACAACTGACCCTGGTTGGCAACCCTCTGTCACAGCTCTCAGAACGGTCGACTGTCCGTTGGCAGTCGTCTGTCACAGCTCTCAGAACGGTCGACTGTTCGTTGGCAGCTGTCTGTCACAGCTCTCAGAACGGTCGACTGTTGGTTGGCAGCCCTCTGTCACAGCTCTCAGAACGGTCGACTGTTGGTTGGCAGCCCTCTGTCACACCTTTCAGAACGGTCGACTGTTGGTTGGCAGCCCTCTGTCACAGCTCTCAGAACGGTCGACTGTCCGTTGGCAGTCGTCTGTCACAGCTCTCAGAACGGTCGACTGTCCGTTGGCAGTCGTCTGTCACAGCTCTCAGAACGGTCGACTGTTCGTTGGCAGCCGTCTGTCACAGCTCTCAGAACGGTCGACTGTTGGTTGGCAGCCCTCTGTCACAGCTCTCAGAACGGTCGACTGTTCGTTGACAGCCCTCTGCCACAGCTCTCAGAACGGTCGACTGTCCGTTGGCAGCCCTCTGTCACACCTCTCAGAACGGTCGACTGTTCGTTGACAGCCCTCTGTCACAGCTCTCAGAACGGTCGACTGTCCGTTGGCAGCCCTCTGTCACAGCTCTCAGAACGGTCGACTGTCCGTTGACAGCCCTCTGTCACAGCTCTCAGAACGGTCGACTGTTCGTTGGCAGTCGTCTGTCACAGCTCTCGGAACGGTCGACTGTCCGTTGGCAGCCGTCTGTCACAATCCTCTGACGGCTTACTATCCGTTGACAGATGTCACAATCCTCTGACGACTGACTGACTTTGGCGCTACATACTTGCTCCATCTGCCACAACCTCTGACAGCTGACTGTCAGTTTTCAGCCATCTGCCACAACCTCTGACAGCTGACTGTCCGTTTTCAGCCATCTGCCACAACCTCTGACAGCTGACTGTCCATTACCAGCCATCTGCCACAGCCTCTGACAGCTGACTGTCCGTTTTCAGCCATCTGCCACTACCTCTGCCAGCTGACTGTCCATTGCCAGCCATCTGTCACACTCCTCTGACAGCTGACTGTCCATTGCCAGCCATCTGCCACAACCTCTGACAGCTGACTGTCCATTGCCAGCCATCTGCCACAACCTCTGACAGCTGACTGTCCGTTTTCAGCCATCTGCCCGGGAGTGTGCGTAGCGCGGCGGATCGCCGACTACTGCGAGGCCGCTCTGGACCTTCCCGACGTGTGCACCATCGACCAGCGCTGCTGCGTCTCCAAGGACCTGTTCGACGGTGTCGATGACGTGCCGGTACAGTTCGTCCTCCTCGGGAAGACGCCCAAACCGAAGCCGGAAGAGCCAGAGGCTGAGAAGGAGGAGACCAAGCCAGGTGGGCAGATAGGATGAGAAGATAACATCAGCATCTTTGGCGGACAGGACGTGTTGAGAAGTTAAAGTGTAACGATATTAGGAATATTAACACCCAGAAGGGTATACGGCATACATGTCGATCTAATTGATGATTACTGGTTAGACCGCTTTCATATATCGGTGTCAAGCTGCACTAATAGTGTATTGAAAAGGTGAAGCGCTAGATTTACCGTCTGTCGATTGTGTGTGTGTTTTTTACTCTTTTCAGCCTCTTCGTCAATAAAGATCCCGGAGAAGAAGAAGTGTGCCGGCCAGTGCGTGACCGGTCTGTTCTCCTACCTCTGTGACCGGGTCGACAGTACCGTCAAATGCGGCAATGGTGGCCGCTGCTGCCTGTCTCGCTCCAGCTCCAGCAACACCAAGCCAGCCGCCGCCGCCACCACACCCAAGCCGAAGCCGGCCGCCAAGTGTCCAGGCATCTGCATGCCTAGCTTCATGACGGCCTACTGCAAGGCGCCAGCCTTCCTGATGTCCAACAACAAGGGCTGCAGCGGAAGTCAGGTCTGCTGCAACAACCAGGGCGGCGCCAACATCAACAAGGAGGACGGCCCGGCACCGACTCAGCCGCCGCGGCCGGCGGCGGGCGGCGTCGGCGGCTTCCCGATAGGAGCTCTGCTGAACCAGGCGCTGGGCGCGGCGGCTGGCGGCGGCGCGGGCGGGGGCGGCGGCGCTGGCGGTCTGCTCGGACAGTTGGCGCCGCTGGCCGCCTCGATTCTGGGCGGGGGCGGCGGCGGCGGCGGGGGCGGAACGGCGGCACTCGTCCAGGCTGTGCTGCCGGCCCTGCTTGGTGCAGGAAGCGCCATTAAGCGGCCAGTCCGGCCGACAGTGCCCAAACCGGACAGGGTGGACGTTAACAACAGGCCAGCACGACCGTCTCGGCCGCGGCCACGGCCGCAGCCTGTCGACCCGAGACCTGTTTGCCCGGACACCTGCATCGGACCCTTCCTCTCCTTCACCTGCTTCAGTAAGTGGTTCCGCCGTCTGCCAATACTGGACGTTCCATTAATTATCTCATTTGGCATCACATGGCATTTGGCATTGCAATACGTGTGTAGATTTTGTGGATCTTGCGAAGTGATTTCCTCTCTTTTTATGTTTCAATAGTAGAATCCCGATTTCATTGCTTTGTTCTTTCTCGACTGCAGCACACATTACTATTCCTACCTGTTGACGGCTTCTGTATAGTAATATGACAAGAGATTCCATTTGAACATGAACATTTTGCATTGTTATAAGTAATTATAATTCTTCACTTTTCAGGCAATGCGGAGATGACCGACCAGTTCAAATGCCCGTCAAAGAAGGAACGCTGCTGCGCCAAGAAGTCCAACATCCGCCGTCTACAGCAGCAGCAGCAGCAGTACTACAACTCTGGCACCGAGTACGCCGAGTACCCCGAGTACCCTCAGCAGTACCCGGGCGGCGAGCAGTACCCGCCTCAGCAGCACCAGCAGCAGCACGGCGAGCACCAAGAGCAGTACCCGCCGCAGGAGTACCAGCCCGGCTTCCAGGAGCAGTACCCCCCGCAGGAGCAGTACCAGCCCGAGTATCAGGAGCGGCCGCCACCACCGCAGGAGTACGAGCAGGCACAGGAGTTCGCCGGTGGACCTCAGTCCGGTCAGCCTTCTCGCATCGGTAAGGAGATGAGAGAGAACGCGAAAAGTGTGAGAGTGGGGGTGTGGGACGCTTACTCCACTTAACCCTCGCCCGGGTAGGTCAAAAATCACTACGTGTTCGGGTAGTTGGTTGGTACAACCCCCTGGCGTTTCGCCCCTAATTGAGCTAGAGCTTCGATTCAAACACGAGGTGTTGCTTGTGCCGAGTAGAAGTCGCTGCTACCTGATGTTAAGGTCCTGGGTCATTAGGTGACCTCTGCGGTCATGTCAATGACCCCAAAGTCATCAAAATTATAAATGCGTTGAAATTGAATTTAATCAAGCTAAAATCGTGAATTGAGCATATGATTATGCTTAATGGGTACCCAATTTGAAATCAGCGTCACAGAATGTCCCTAGAAACTGCCAAATTCCAAAAAGATCATGTCAAGTCATCTGAGGTCAGTGACCTCGGTTGACCTGTGGAAGGGCATGACCCCAGTGAAACATATAATTATGTAAAATAGATCCCAGATTTGAAATCAGCGTCACAAAATGTCCTAAAACTGCCAGAAGCCAAACAAAGTCATCGGAGGTCAGTGACCTCGGCTGACCTCTGGAAAGGTCAATCGAGGCCACAATCTCATTGGAAGCCACAACTGTCACCTGAAAACACCTGTGCATATGCTCCTGAACAACAAACGCTCGTAAACTGCACAAGTTACCAGCATCGATACTGCGGGACGCCAGTTGCGCCTGACATGACCCTGAAAAACAGGTCATAGGTCACGGGTCATACAGAACAGAAGTTCAAATTTTTTAGAGTATGTGTCAAATTGGTCAAAAGAAGGATACTGAACGTTTCATTGTTATCAGTTTATCAGTTGAAAACTATCCGAGTTATTCACGAAAAAACCGAGGGCGGGGTGGCATCCACCCCCCCCCCCCCTACCGGGCGAGGGTTAAACTGAGTTCTGCGCCCTATAGCGGCAGCTGAGTTAATAGTGTTTAGAATGGGTCGATACTGGGTCGAGATAATAGGCAATGTTATTTTTGAAGTGATGATTGACACTCTTCTTATTTGCTTATTTTTAAAAGCGGGAAAACGCGTAGATCGTGTGTCTACCTTTTATGATACGTAACCAACAGTTAACTTCTTAGATTGCATTTTGCATGCTACTCGGCTTTTAGCCATGTTTTGCTACCGACTGGGTCTGACTGACACCTGCCCCCTCCCCCCCCCCCCCTCTCTCTCTCTCTCTCTCTCTCTCTCTCTCTCTCTCTCTCTCTCTCTCTCTCTCTCTCTCTCTCTCTCTCTCTCTATCATCTCTCTCTCTCTCTCTCTCTCTCTCTCTCTCTCTCTCTCTCTCTCTCTCTCTCTCTCTCTCTCTCTCTCTCTCTCTCTCTCTCCCTCTCTCTCTCTCTCTCTCTCTCTCTCTCTCTCTCTCTCTCTCTCTCTCTCTCTCCTCTCTCTCTCTCTCTCTCTCTCTCTCTCTCTCTCTCTCTCTCTCTCTCTCGCTCTCGCTCTCTGCTCTCGCTCTCAGCTCTCGCTCTCGCTCTCGCTCTCGCTCTCGCTCTCGCTCTCTCTCTCTCTCTCTCTCTCTCTCTCTCTCTCTCTCTCTCTCTCTCTCTCTCTCTCTCTCTCTCTCTCTCCTCTCTCTCTCTCTCTCTCTCTCTCTCTCTCTCTCTCTCTCTCTCTCTCTCTCTCCTCGCTCTCTCTCCCACCAGACAACGGTCCTGGCCACATCCAGATCTTCCAGACGACACCAGCGCCTCCTCCGCCGCGGCCGGAGCACACCACAAATTACGTGTGCGGAGTGAAGGGACTCCCGGGCCGGAGCGGGCGCGTGGTCGGGGGTACGGACTCGGCTCCGGGCGAGTGGTGCTGGCACGTGGCACTCATCAACTCCCAGAATCAGTACCTGTGCGGTGGAGCGCTGATCGGCACTCAGTGGGTGGCTCACCGCGGCGCACTGTGTTACAAAGTAAGTGTACTGCGGTATAAATAAGTGTACTGCGGTATAAAATAAGTACACTATGTTACAAAGTAAAGGTAACGTGTTGCAAAGTAAGCCGACCTCTGAAAATGGTTTTGCTGGAATTGCGTTCTGTTTCTGTTGTGGTGCACATAGGAAAAGGTACAAATAGAGATAACTATGTTTAACCTATTAGTGGCAGGGGGGCAGATTCTGCCCACCCCTCAGGTTTTTCGCAGATATCTCCCGAACGGCTAAGAGCAGACCCAGGAAATTTTGGACTTTTTCTATAATGAATTGCGCATATGGAGTTAAAATTGAGTTCCTAACCTTAACAGAGGCGGTTCCAGGGCCCAGTTTTTTGGAGATTTTTTTTTCTGTGACATTTGGCGATAATACGGAGATGCGATCTTCACGGCTTCTTCCTATCTGCCTGAGTTAAAGGAGTTACATAGGTTTACGGCAGAGTTCGCCATGGGCTGGGCTGGCCCTATGGGCCATGGGCTGGGCCTGGACTGGGCCTGGCCGGGCCTCAACTTTAAGGAAATCACTGGCTCTGGATGGGCCTGGGCCTGACAATTTTGAAGTAATGCACGCGTCGCACAAGCTCATATCAGAGCTCAAAATATTATAACCAGCAGTTCACTTAACAGCAACACACTGTTGTGGCTGTGGCTTTTTGTTTTTTCGGTTAGCATAGTTGGTTCATTGTTTCACATTTATAGTATACAAGTAAACATGCTAGGATAATTATTGCAAATGTTGTGCAAATAATGATATGCTTAATCTGAACGGGCCGGACCGGGCCTGGGCCTCAATATTATTCATTTGAACGGGCCTGATCCGGGCCTGGGCTTGGTGTTCATGGGCCTGGTCCGGGCTGGGCTGGGGGTTGGCGGGCTCGTGACTAACACTGGGTTACGGTGATTGGAACAAGTGCAAATTAGTTTATTTTAGTGAACTATAATCAATATTGCACGACAGAGGCGGTTTCAGGGACTTGAAAAGGGGAGTTTTACAGGAAGTTATTTTTCATATATTTTGCCTTCCTTTTTCGGTAACCTGGGACCGCTTATGGATGTAAATATGCTTTATAACTGTTGTGTCCGATATCACAATAGCGCACTATTTCATATAAAAAAGAGGAAGAAAAAGACTGTTTTATAAGGCATTTATTTTACCCCAAAATTTAGTGACCTGAAAACGCCTACGAATTTTAAATTTTAAAAAGTCGCCATCATATATCAATCCCCAATTCAATCTCTATCGATCACTATTAGTTGCGTTGAAATCGGTTGATAAACATGACAGCTATCTTGGATCACAAATACCTCTAATATTTGTAGTTTTTGCCCCCCTGTTGCCCCCTATCAAAAATGTCGGATTGTTTTATTTTTTTTAGAAATGTAGATCGTGTTGAGGGGAATTCAACGCCGTTTGATATTTGAAAATCTAACGGGTAGATCTCGAGATCTCCGGGGGCGGAATCTACCCCCCCCCCCCTGCCACTAATAGGGGTAGCCAGGAGCCTGCCATTAATAGGGTTAAAACGCGTTTAGGCAAGAGGAGTTGCATCAAAGGCAACTTTGAATTATCTCGGTATTTGGATTTAACATGTCAGTATTAAATTGTCAGCCTTAATAACATTGCATCATTTCCATAATTTTTAGTGATAGAATTATCCCAGATTTATCCCAAATACGTATGTACTTGATACCTAACCGTGAAATATCGCAAAAGCTTTTGTCCGTCAGACACGTGTTCTAATTAACCGTCCGTGTCTTTCTCCACAGCATCGTGCGGTCTGGGGACGCCATCTATGTGCGGGTTGGCGACCACGACCTGACCTCCAAGTACGGGTCACAGGGCGCGCAGACCCTCCGCGTGTCGACCACCTACATCCACCACAACCACAACTCTCAGACGCTCGACAACGACATCGCCCTGCTGAAGCTGCACGGCCAGGTACGTCGGGGCGCGTCCGGTGATGCAAAACAAAACATCGCCAGATCATAAGTGGAAAACGCGTAGACATGGGTGAAGACTCGATGCTTCTCCCACTAGTGCATGTGAACATTTTGTTTATTTAATTTGGTAACCTTAGCCTTTTTTCTTTCGTTAACTGTAGGTGTGTGTCTGGTGTGTCTGACTGTAGAAACAGTGGTGTTGACTGTGTCGCTGCTGCTACCACAGGTTGAGATGAAGGAGGGAGTGTGTCTGGTGTGCCTGCCTTTAGAAACAGTGGTGTTGACTGTGTCGCTGCTGCTACCACAGGTTGAGATGAAGGAGTGTGTGTGTGTGTCTGGTGTGTCTGCCTGTAGAAACAGTGGTGTTGACTGTGTCGCTGCTGCTACCACAGGTTGAGATGAAGGAGGGTGTGTGTCTGGTGTGCCTGCCTGTAGAAACAGTGGTGTTGACTGTGTCGCTGCTGCTACCACAGGTTGAGATGAAGGAGGGTGTGTGTCTGGTGTGCCTGCCTGTAGAAACAGTGGCGTTGACTGTGTCGCTGCTGCTACCACAGGTTGAGATGAAGGAGTGTGTGTGTGTGTCTGTGTGCTGCCTGTAGAAACAGTGGTGTTGACTGTGTCGCTGCTGCTACCACAGGTTGAGATGAAGGAGGGTGTGTGTCTGGTGTGCCTGCCTGTAGAAACAGTGGCGTTGACTGTGTCGCTGCTGCTACCACAGGTTGAGATGAAGGAGGGTGTGTGTCTGGTGTGTCTGCCCGCCCGCGGAGTGGAGCAACAAGCCGGCAGTCGCTGCACCGTCTCCGGATATGGATACCAGGGCGAGAGTAAGTGCATCCAACATGAATACAAGAGAAAGTGTAAATTTACTTATATTCGGATACATGGATACTACGGTGAGGAATGCAGGTATGCAATTACGATTTATGAAACAGGACGAGAGACTTATATCGGCACAAATATCATGGACAGGTAATATATTACGCAAAATATTCATGCCACCGCACAATGAAATAGTGAGCCGTGTTTTGTTGCTGCTGCGGTGCAATGTCCCTGTCCCATCTGTGATGTGCGCCGCAGCTGTTCTGTCTCTCCCCAGGCGGCCCGATACCTACTTTTCAGGTGCAGGGATACGCTGTGTTGCGATGTGCTTTGCTGTGCTGTGTTGTGTTGTGTTGTGTTGTGCTTCGCTAGTATATGTGCTGAGAACAGTCGTCCTGTCTCTCCCTTTCCAGCCGGTCCGATCCCGCTGCGGGTCCGAGCCGCAGAGCTGCCCATCGTTTCCGACAACGAGTGTGTGAGGAAGATCAACACCGTCACGGAGAAGATCTTCATCCTGCCGGCGTCCAGCTTCTGCGCCGGAGGAGAGGAGGGTCACGACGCCTGCCAGGTGAGACATTGGCCAGCCTCAGCTGCCAGGAACCAGACCCAGAACCAGTAGGCAGTAGGAACCACAACAAGAATCATCTGTTAAAACCAGAGTGAGGCGTCACGTTGCACCATCTCAACTGTGAGCTCATGAATAATGGTGCAGCATGGGGAAGTATGAAGAGAGCGAGAATCTAAAAAGCCCGCGTAAAGTATGTGTGTAGGTACATAGTGTACGATGGGTCAGCTGATTGATGGAGAGGTGTATGATCTGACGTTATTATGCCTGTGTCCTTCAGGGTGATGGTGGAGGTCCTCTGGTCTGCAATGTGGACGGTTACTACGAGCTCTCCGGCATGGTCAGCTGGGTACGTGTTGATACGATAAGCACATATTTACTGTGCGTTCATAACACAATGTCACATTCGCAGCAGATACATAGAGATACTGAAACATTCGTATTATGTGTTTATATATTGAAAGCCTGAACAACATCGCAACCTCGACATACATGCGCATTTTGATCTTTTGAATTCGGCTACGCATGCCATTCAGATACATATCTGTATGCGCCAATTCACTCTAGCGTAAGACAATTTGTCCGACCGAAACTGCATGTGTGACGACTGACGATTATCTAATTCGCACTCTGGGCTTCTCCAGGGCTTCGGCTGCGGCCGGCAGGACGTGCCTGGTGTGTACGTCAAGGTGTCGGCGTTCATCGGCTGGATCAACCAGATCATCAGCGTCAACAACCTGTGACGACGTCCACAGCCTTCAACATCATCACCACAGCCTACAGCATCTGTAGGGTCCAGAACCTAACGGGTGACCCTGTAGCGAACACCAGCCGCATAGCAGAGAGGTGGATCAACCGAGTGCTGCGGTGACGTCACCCTCGCCTGCAGTCTCATCATCCTGCGGGATGAGCAAGAGGCAGCAACGACGCACGCAGTTGGTAAGCCAGCAGATGTTGTGAGGTCTGGAGGCAGCTGGCGGTGAGTCCCCGACGATGTCGTCTGCCCAGTTACACTTCAGTTGGAGACATCTGGTCAGGAACAGACTAAAGATCGCGAGAAGCTAGGTGTTCAAAGGCCAAGTGACTGTAACCTGGCACTCGTTGAAGCGAACTGCACGCCGTGGCGACTCACTCCAGCAGGCTTTGAACTCGAGTGGACAGTAAGTGTATCGTCAGGTTCGCTCTTCTGTTGCCCGCTGCGTATCCGTAGCCACAAGTGTGTGCCGAATGCCGATGTCCGAAACAGTGGATATTGAGGTGGGGTTGTACCTAAGGGCTCGGCGTAGTTCGGTCAACAGTGTTGTCGGTATCATATTCGCTCGGTGTAGAGTTGAGACTCTGACATAGGACATCACTCTAAGTACAAAGATGATGCCTCTAGATGTGCATATTTCCCGTCGTTCCTTGTTCGGAAATGAAGCATTGTCATTTGCGATGCACTCACAGTATTACCACCAACTATAGGGGTAACTAGTTGCATTAAAATCAATCTGAAAATATTTGGTAGCGCTAGACATCTAGAGACATCATCTGACCCTGTTGACATGTTGACGACATAGCTTAACGAGGCGACGGACGACACTGAGTGGATAGGTATAGCACCTGTGAGGTCACCAAAATTAGTGAGTGGCATTACTTTTAGCCAAAGGAGACAGGCTTGCCTCAGGACGTTGTAGATGTGATTGTGTGGATTGTTGCTTTCGCAAGTGTTTTCTACGATGAATAAGACTATTGTTGACATTCTTTTAAACTATTACGCATGGACGGTCGGAAAAAGCACAAAGTTGAGGCGGCAACACTTTGAGAAATATCCCAGCATAGCGTTTGGTGGCATGGTATCTTGGATGACGCAATTATTTAATGACGTGGTTCAGGAAACAAAACATTTCGGTGTTTCGTTGTATATCATATATGCTAAATGCTAGCTATAAAAGTGTTTAATTAATGTGTTTACCCAAGCATCGAACGTGTTCGTGTCGTGAAATGTTGCACTGATGTTGCGTTTGACAAACTGTGCAGAGGCCCTCTGTGCAATGTTACAATGTTAGCATTCAGCGTTTTTCGCTGCCTGAAAAGGCGGTGGTAGTTGCCGGAATTACCGTTTTTTCTGATGTGTTTTTTCACCGTCTGTGTATTTGCTGTATGTGTTGTACAATACTACATAAGTCGATGCATGGCAGGCAGATGTGTCTGAGGAAAGCACATACCGTTGTATTTTTTATTTCGCATCAGCCAAACGGCATTGTTTATGCGTAGCACAGTGCACTGCGATTCCCCCTGCAATGTTGGTTTATAGGCAGGCTCTTGCTACCGTCTGTCCTCCTCCCTGCTCAATGCTCGATCGAGGACTACATTGTAGCCGCGCAATGTTCTTGGCCGTATAATTAAGGTTATGTGATGCTCCATAAGCACAGTTCGGCGTTTGTGTTTATTTCCTTTTTAATTTGTAATCTTGTCACATGTATGTACGGGTGTTGAATACACACTCTTTGTAAATGTTGTCTGAGAAAATCGATTGAGATGTGCGCAAATCGTGAATGGATGTAGCTAAGAGTGAGGATGATAGGCTGCTAAAGAGAATCTTTCGAGATAGTTATTACTTTCACCCATGGATTTCGAAACACGCAAAAAGAAACAAAGAAGAAAAAGACAGTTTTCGAATACGGTTCATTTCTTGCCATTTCACATTGTTGCAAGATCATGTGAACATTTCATTGCAGTTTTGTATGAAATTATTCAGAGTTTTTTTATTGGATTGATTTCTGCGATCGCCTCACAATATGCAGAGTTGTTGTGCGGCCCCTGACACCATCATTTGCTCGCGCAATTATATGTTAACGGCATAATTTAGTGGTGGAATTGTGCGTCCCCCAACGACTGAAGCCCGTGACTTCATCTTATCTTAAAAACGGTTGCTGCCACTGACCGCAGGCCATCTCCACCAAGCGCCGAAAACGACTTGAACCCACTTTTCAAGGATGAGTCAGATTACAAGTCCGGTACTCTCCCGACTGAGCTACAGGGATTATAAAAAACATCCATTACAAAGCCACCCAGCAAAACATAGGTAAATGCAACACTTCCAAAATACGATGGGTTTACAGTATAACAGTATTTCCCAACTTCTTATTCATTTAATACGTCTCGTATAAAATTTGTTAACACGCGCCCTGGAGGGGGGGCGAAATCCGCCCACCCCTCCGGTTTTTCGAGGATAGCGCAAAAACGGCGGCGCTGCGCGCCGCCGTTTTTTGTATACCTGTTTAGAAATGACGTTCCCGCATTATGTAAAATTCTTGGCCTCAGGTCATCTCAGGTTAGGTCACCAGACCAGGTCACGTGATGACCTCAACTCCAAAACGTTTGCAGTAGTACCACAGTCACAGTTTAACGCCGATCGGTTTCAATCTTGCAGGACTTCATAAGGTCATAGATACCAACAATTTGTTTATTTCGGATTTCTAATATCGGTGACCTAAGGTCAGGTCAATTTTGTGACCGCCAACACGGTTTGATCAATAACTATCGACATAATGAAGATATAGAAGAGAAAACGGTACCAATATGTTTGTCTCGTCGAGACACGTCGCCCAATATGCAACATGACCAACTTGGGTCACCACTTGACCTTGACCTGAGGTCAAATTTCTCAGTTGACCTAACCCGGTCACCATGAATATGATTCTAAGCGCCTTGACAAGACACACGCGATGGCGTAAACATTATTGTTTTATCTTTATTAGGTAAAAGGTTATTTTGGGAAAACAGTTTTGAAAACAAAATCACCTTTTTGACATTCGATGACCTCTGGAGCCTAAACTATTGACCTGAGCTCAAATCTGAGGACATCTACGTCGATTGCATTGTTCAATTACATTCGACTGCTTTTTCCGTTTGCTGCTAACTATCATAGTTCCCGAGATATTTGGGAGTGTTCGAACCGAAGTCTTGAAAACTTGAAAATCTGACCCTTGATGACCTCTGGTGACCTCAATATTGACCTGAAAAAAAAAATTAACGAAATACTTTCGAAAGAGCTTGTCTCGAGCTATCTAACGTCGTTTCCCGCTTGTCGCTACGTTGCGTGGTTTTCGAGATCATAGGTGGGGTGGGGGGTGCGAAATCCGCCCCCCCTCCAGGGCGTGTAATTATCAGAGGCCCTCCAGGGTGCGTGTTAATCGAGTCTTAGGCGCCCTCGTGTCGTTTCAAATGTCATTCGGCATCAGTCACTATAGAAGCTGACACAGCATCGTCTTTACCTCATGTTGATAAACGGATACTTCAAAAAGGGCACACATGAAAATGATGCAAATAGTGTAACTGATGTGTGGCTCAGTTTGGTGCCTAAAAATAAAGCACACGCTAATCCTCCACATAATTTTATAAGAGTCAAACCCGAAGAATAAACACTATGATTTCATTTAATTGTATATATTGACAATAAATCTGCTGAATGCATTTTTACAGCAAACTTGCAATTTTGACACACGAAACGTACAGTATTTCTGATACTCAATGACAATGGTTATGTTTCCCTCATGTTTTGATAACTCTGACTAGGTCCAGCTTACTCCTGCTTGACTCCGACTCAAGGAGCAGAACAATTCTAAGTCCAGCTTATTCTGACTCAGTGTCTCGTTACTTCGACCCAACTCCGAGTCCTGGTCTAGTTCCTAATTGTGCCGCATTCAACGTTACTCTGAACCACACATTCTTTGGATTAATATGACTCACATTTGTGTCACAATTTCAGCAAGCTGTTCACTTCTGATTTAAACATATAGCAGAATATAGTAAGCCATACAAACTATCAATTTATGGCCCAGGTTTGACTCCAACCACCACACCCAGTCGACGCTAGCGAAGGCAGAGTTCGCCACGGGCTGGGCTGGTCCTATGGGCCATGGGCCGGGTCTGCGCCGGGCTTGGGCCGGGTCTGCGCCGGGCTTGGCCGGGCCTCAACTTTAAGGAAATCACCGGGCTCTGGACGGGCCTGGGCTGATAATGTTGCGCGCAAGCTCAGGTCAGAGCTGAACAATATTTTAACCAGCAGTTCACTTCCACAGCAACACACTGTTGCTGTGGCTGTGGCCTTTTTTTTGGTTAGCATAGTTGGTTCATTGCTTCACATTTATAGTATACAAGTAAATATGCTAGGATAATGATTGCAAATTTTCTGAAACTATTGATATACTTAATCTGAACTGGCCGGACCGGGCCTGGGCCCCAATATTATGAATTTGACCGGGCCTGGTCCGGGCCTGGGCTTGGTGTTCATGGGTCCGGGCAGGCACGTAGCCAGGATTTCGTCCAGGGGGCCTCGAAAGGGCCCCTTCCAGAGCGTTGAACCTTTCCCAAACGTTGAAAGGGCCAAACAAAACGGATGAAAATGCGCGTTACAAGGATGGAAATCCAGTATGACAGGTATGGCATGGGCCATACCAACTTTTAGGAGCTGGGGTTAGCAAACTGCCATATCAACTTTGGAACCAGCGACACCAATTTGGAATTAGCTATACCAACTTAAAATATTTATTAAGCTCAAGACCTGGAATTCTTTAAAAAAATTGCGCCGCGGAGCGGCGCGAAAATTGTGAGTCTTATGCCCTGGATATGCTTTCTTATCAATTCCTCGCATTGCGTATGGTGCGGACCTCTAAAAAATGTTATATTGTGCATTTAGAAGTGCGGTAAAAAAACTGCTTAAATGAACTATTTTGGCCAATTATATAGGAAAGTAGCAACATAGCACATAAATGCGTCGAGAAACGGGCCGATTTTGTTGCTAACCCGCATATAATTGAATTTGTAATTACATTGCGCCGCGGAGCGGCGCAAAATTTGGAGTTTTATTCCCTGGACAACTGCATTCTTACTGTTGAAAGGCCCAGGGTCCCTTCAGATAGTCTAGGGGTTAGATGCAACCTGCCCCGGTAGCGGGGCGGCAACCTGCCCCGCAAGCAACCTGCCCCGGTATGCATGACTTGCAGAGCTGTCTTCAAATTCACGCTGTACATATTCATATATCTTTAAAATAAAAATGAATATGTATTTTGGTGGGGACAAACACACTTTTCCTACAGAAGTGTCAGATTTCAAATATCTTCCACGAGTCGGCCGCTAGGAAGGTAAATATGCAAATTGATGCATTCAGCCCCGGACTCCCTTATATTTCGATAACATAGACATGCATTTTCAGTATAGATTGCGAAAGTGGGGCAAAATTCGAAAATGGCGCATGTTGTTATGATATTGTGTGTCTGCGGGGGAGCACTCTGGCACAGTGGTAAGACATTTGCTTTCTGTGCCGGGGACCGGGGTTCAAATCCCTCGGCGGGCCTCTGAAAAATTCGTCCCGGCTCCCATATCCCCATGGAACAGAGTGAGCGTTCCAGTTAGCGCTTTGGTCGCTGGAGGGATCTGGTGCTTGGTCCACTACATTGTGTGCTTCGAAAGAAGAATAGAAGTGAGCTGTAAAAAGCTAGGAACTGGGTTAAACAAAATATTTATAAAATTCGTGTGTACAAATGTAATGATTATCTCATCATTGCTTAACCCGCGCGGCGCTGGGGTCTCCAGCCGAACGCGCGGCGCTGGGGGGTGGGTAAATTGTATCCCCCCCCCATCCGAACCAATAACCGCAGCGAGACGCGCAATGCGGCGATCGCAAGCTCTCAACGAGAAAAATCAAATGCATACTCGAAATTCTTAAAATAAGGTCACATGTCAGGTCACGGTCAGGTCAAATGTAAAATGTAAGTATTTTAGTTTTTGGGGCTATACTTTCCATCCAAAGCCTTATATTGCAACTATTATCTCACAAAATGCTCCAGAGTGTATAATGCATTTCCCGCATAAGTAAAAGTGAAATTGTAAGCAAAGGTCAAGGTCAGGTCACACAAGGTCACAGGTCTACGAAAGCCATGCGACACATGTTGTATGGGTTATTTTACACGTATAATTAGATAGAAGCAGCCATTTTCACAGCCTGACCCATATAATCGTCCTCAGGTCAAGGTCAGGTCACAATAAGGTCAAAATTTGAAATTGATTAAGCTAAATACACATTGCATGTTTCTAGACTAGTTTTGTCTTCGAAATACAGTGGTGGCATTTATTTGTCTGTATCTGGTCAGTAAAAGCCAAAAACGCAATTTAAAAAAATGACGTAATGAGTTACTTGTTCTTAGAGAGCCATTAGTCAGTCAAAAATAAAGAAATTGCTTTGAAATTTGGTTTGAACATCGTTCATACTCGGTTCTCTAATATATTTTCCGTTTTTTTTTAAATCTTCAAACAAAAAATTTTGTGGAAATTCTTCCCCAAAAATCAGTTTTTTGCATTTTTTGGGGGTCAAAAACCAAAAATTTTGCAAATCTGAGATAGCCATGTCAAAGACAATGTTATTTCCCTTCTTTTGACGCCTTGTATTTGCAATTTGCAGTAACACGCTATTTTCTACGATTTTTCAAACCTTTAACATTTTTTCACCAAAAATGACATGGCATGACGTCACTAAAACGTCATTATCTGCCACAAATTTTCACGAATTTAAAAAAAAAAATGGCAGAAGACGTAGAATTGATGCACCATAAGCTACCGTAAGTTTCGCTTTGATATCTGTCATAGTTGTCAAGTTATGGAGAAAATCCGGGAGGGGGGGTAAAATTTACCCCCCAGCGCCACGCGGGTTAAACAACCAGGATAATATTGTCAGTGGCGAAGGGTTCGCTCGCTGGTCCAGTAATGCTGCTTTTATCACATGCTTACATATGAAGCTTCTCGCCACAACACTACGTTTGTTGATACAACGCTGAATGACTGGACAAAACATCTAATATATTCAGCAAAAGAGTCCTTACAACCAGAATATGCAGTAATATATTTTTGACATGGCCTTCAAAACTGCTATCTCAGCGCTAAAAAAACATTATTGAAAGTGACTGGTTTCCTTTAAACACCGTATTTGACACCCCTGCAAAAAATCACGTCATACCCCTTACCCCCCCCCCCCCCTCCGCTCGAAAGGTTCGATGTCATAGTGTGTCCGTACAAGTTTTGAAACCGCGGCGACGCCACTGCTCATGGGCCCCTCTGTGCTGGCTAGGGGCCCATTCAACGTGTTCAGGGGGCCCTCTGACCCGCTCAGGGGCCCTTTCGGTCTGGTCAGGGGCCCCTCTGACATGCACAGGGCTCTTTTGAACGTCCAAGGGGCCCTCTCGTCTTTCAGAGAGGGCCCTGGTGGCCCTAAAGTGCTCTAAACTCTCTGAAGACCACACTTCGCGTGGTTAAGAGCCCATGATACCGCGCTTCGCGCGGTCTCGTCGGCCCTTTTCGGCGCGCTGCGCGCGCCGAAAAGGGCCCTCGCGTGCTCAAAAGTGCCCTCCCGGCCTCCAGGGGGCGGGGGCCGCCCCCGCCGCCCCCCCCCCCATCCCCTTGGCTACGTGCCTGGGCCCGGGCCGGGCCTGTCGGGGGGGTTGGTGGGCCCGTGACGAACACTGAACGAAGGCATTAGTTTTGTTTGCTTAAGGCTGTGCTTTATTTAGCCACCGAAAGGTGGCGCTAGTATCTACAGGTGGCGCTAAAGTACTTATTAGTATTTTGCAAGGAGAACGGTCGCAGACAGATGGGTGTTGGTCGTATTGATCAGTATATTCAGTTATAGACATAAGCAGTATGCAAATCGAAAGACAATGTTCCGCAACTGATATTGGTATGGCATGACACAACGCAAATCACCAAAATTAGAGTTTTCAATTACCCCTATTCCCTGCGGGGAGCAGATTCTGTCCCTCCCGGTGGTTTTTCACTTGCCGCTTCTAAACCGTTAGGCCTAACGTCCTGAAACTCTGTGACTTTTCCCGAAATTGAATGGCACGTCTTGTGTCAAAATTTTGAAAACATCGGTGTAGCTGAGGCGGTTCCAGGCTCCTGCTTTGGGGAGGGTGTTACGAATGCGGTTTTGCGGCGCATACTTCCTTCGAGATGACGAAGGAATGGCGCGTGTGCGTGTGCGTGTGCGTGTGCGTGTGCGTGTGCGTGTGCGTGTGCGTGTGCGTGTGCGTGTGCGTGTGCGTGTGCATGTGCGTGTGCGTGTGCGTGTGCGTGTGCGTGCACAGGCACACGGACACGCACACGCACACGTATTTACATAACGTATTTTGATTGAAAACCTCGCTGGACCGAATCGATAAAATCAACAAGACTATCCGCCGTTCTCTCTCTCTCTCTCTCTCTCTCTCTCTCTCTCTCTCTCTCTCTCTCTCTCTCTCT